>BQNB010070897.1:0-32963 GCA_026074375.1 Tanacetum coccineum
TCTATCCGATCTACCACCCCACGCGCTGCCACGCGCCTATATTCACCACCACACCACCACTGCTACCACCGTCATCATCATCGTCTAACCATCATCGTCATCATCATCGCCACCACGTCCACCCCACCACCATCATCATCACGCACCACCAAACACCATCGCCACCTTCCCAGCACCACAAAAAGGGTGCGTGTGGTTTTATTAAAAACCAACAAGGGTGCGTTGGGTTGGCCGAGCACCAAGAAAAGGTGCGTTTGGTTATGATAAAACCAACAGATAGGGTGCGTTTGATTTTGCATCAGCCGGGGTGCGTTCGGTTTAAGCGAAGCACCGAAAGGGTGCGTGTGGGTTTGCCTTTGAACCAAAAAGGGTGCGCTGGGTTTGGTAATTGCACCAAGAGGGTGCGTTTGGTTGGCTGCCACCACCACAAGGGTGCTTTTGGCAGTCACCACCACCACAAGGGGTGCGTTTGGATCTAGGTTATAACAGATTAGGGTGCGTTGGGTTCCTGATTTGCACAACATAGGGTGCGTTGGGTTTTATAACAAGAAAAGGGTACGTTGGGTTGGACCAAATCCACAAGGGTGCGTTTGTTTGGTTTCCTCAGGCACCATGGGTGCGTTTGGTTTTGGTAAAAACAACAATAAGGGTGCGTTTGGCTGTTGTACATAGACAAGGATACGTTTGGTTTTGTTAAAGGCACCACGGGTGCGTTTGGTTTGGCTGTTAACACCCAAAAAGGGGTGTTTGGGTGAGCAGAAACACCCAAAGGGTGCATTTGGGATAGCAGGAAACCCAAACAGGGGTGTTTGGGACAGCATGGGTGTTTGGTTGGGCAGATTTGCAACATAGGGTGCGTTTGGTTTAGTAGAAAGACCAATAAGGGTTCGTTTGGTTTATGCAATTGACTAATAAATATAACACGAGATTTATAAATTATAAATCGGAACTAAAATGGTTGTTAATGGTTAAATAAATGTGATATTTATTACTTTGTTTAGTTTATATATAAATATATATTTAAAGCACGCGGGTGTTTGAAATATTGATTTTGTTTATTTAGTGGAAAAACATTAGATTTTATAAATATGGGAAACGTTATATAAACGGAGATGTCATGACGAAATTTATATAAACTTCTATGTTTAGTAAGGACTTACTAAAGATTCTATTACTTTAGAAACAGATAAAGGGGACTAAGTTATATTTTAAAGATACATTAATTTGTATTGAACAATAACCCGACCAACGAACGAAAACTATACTTTTACAATGAGACAACTATTTTAGCTACGATCCGTCAATAAAACAAAAGATTTATTTATAAAATATTATTTTATAAATTCCTGACTATAAGGTAAAATCATAACTTTTGTAAAAGCTTTACAAACATCGTTTACATGGTTCGTAACTTTAAAACGTGCGTTCACTTTTATACGAGAGCTGTTATTAAGTAAATTGGTGATTTCCCGAACGCGTGTCAAAATGTTTTGTTTCAATTATTTTCTCACATTTCTTATATAATACTTGCAAAGTATTATATACCCCAATTATTTATTTAATTGGTTTCTTTTGTTATATAATTCACGGTATGAGTTATATAATTGTTATTTTTCATAAGTGATATATAAGGCATATATTACACACTTTGCGTTTACTTTTGATTTATTTTATTTAACCAACCACCAAACTACTACAACTTGAAATCTAAATCTTTTATCAACGTGTTGAGGTGACTATCCATCGGGAACCCCAAATTCATTATCCTAGGCTAGTGGGACTTAGCAGTTAAGTTAAGTTGCAACCACTTGGTCGAGCCGTTCCAGTTTCTGTTTTGTCTTGTACTCAATGTGTACATTCCCGCCAATCGTTCTTCATCATCAATGTGAGTTTATAGCCCCATGTTTTACTTGTTTTACATATATTTTTGGGGTGAGAACATGCTTGTTTGCAAATGCGTTTACATGGTTGATTACAAATTGGTTTGCATACTCATTTACATAGCTCGCTATGGGATACATTATTTGACTTTATTTTTTGTCTCAAATACATACTTTACTTTTGAAAAGATTACGGAATAGCCTAAGCGGATTGAACTGATAACTACAAGTAAATGCCCAGGTGTTCTTGGAGGGGACACCTGCGAGGGGCACATATTCATTACTGCCCGGTGTTCTTGGAGGGGACACCTGCGAGGGGCACATATTCATTACTGCCCGGTGTTCTTGGAGGGGACACCTGCGAGGGGCACATATTCATTACTGCCCGGTGTTCTTGGAGGGGACACCTGCGAGGGGCACATATTCATTACTGCCCGGTGTTCTTGGAGGGGACACCTGCGAGGGGTACATATTCATTTCTGCCCGGGTGTTCTTGGAGGGGACACCTGTGATGGGTACATATGGTTTTCATTACTGCCCGGGTGTTCTTGGAGGGGACACCTACGATGGGTACATAGTGCATCGGTTTCATGAACTTAGAGTAATTGTAATCATTGTTTTATACACACATGAATATTTACTGTGCCTTGAATAGAGTGGCAATACATACTTGAAACATTTTGGTGATATATATATAAATATCATACATGCTTTGAACAATTGCGGTACAACGTTCATACGTACATTTTTGTGACTATTTGGGGATTGAAATGGTCATGCATACTTTACAACTATTTGATTTCTAAAAATCATACATACATTTTGGAAGGACATTTAAGGATTTAAATGGTCATACACACTTTACAGAACCTTGGTTCAACATTTGTATTTACAAAAACCTATGAACTCACCAACTTTAATGTTGACACTTTTAAACATGTTTTTCTCAGGTGAATTAGATGCTCGGCCTACTTGATGTGCATTGGAGTCTAAATTGACAAGATTTCATTCATGGATTTCTACTTACATACAAATGATCAAATCTCATTGTATCGCTTTCAAGCTTTTCATTGTGATGTAATTTTAGGACAAATGTTATATCAATTTCAAGGAAATCAACGAGATTACTTTTCAAACGACACATTTAGAGTTCGTTCTCTTGTATTTAGCGCTGTGTATTATGAAGTAACGCCTCCGGACACATTTCCGCTGCGACATATTTTTGGGGGTGTTACAATAAATGTTTATAAGGCTATCTTTACATACATATTCTACAAGTACTGCATATATCGGTAGACATTCCTACCACATATTAGAATACAACTATTAAAAGATTTTGTACAACCAGGATACATAAAATGC
This sequence comes from Tanacetum coccineum, assembly GCA_026074375.1. Lineage (NCBI taxonomy): Eukaryota > Viridiplantae > Streptophyta > Magnoliopsida > Asterales > Asteraceae > Tanacetum > Tanacetum coccineum. The sequence goes on from BQNB010070897.1 coordinate 3,243, forward strand.
CATACAGTTAGCGTACACATGCACACTTAGTGCCTCAGTGGTGTCTGTTAGCCATTAGGATAAATGCACTTTTAGACGTTTAGGTACTGGAATTTGCCACACTGTAATTTAAAATGATCCATGTACAAAATGTCTTGAGATGTTTTTGTATGTATCAAGTATTGGGTCTGCTATCCAATAATTATGAGAATTCATGGTTAATAGATAAGCTCATTTTGCCTAAACGGTCCATATACTTCATAGCAATGATAATTATTGATCTAATTTACTATTTTAGCTATGAAAAAGTGTAGGTTCCCGATTAACACTTCACTTCATAACCCGAACCACGAATCAAAGAAACTAGATAGAGAGAGAGTCGAAATGAGAGAGAGATGAGAGAGAGTTGAGAGAGAAAAGATTTTAGAAAAAAAAGATATTTTGATTAATGAAAAACTTAGATATTTTCTGGATGGTAATTTTAGATGAACGGTTATGATTAATGCTCTAACTCGGAGTGGTTTGATTTGTTTCTTCCGGCTTAAGGCATCTGCTACGACATTTTCCTTTCCAGGATGATAACAAATCTCACAATTATAATCTCTGAGTACTTCTAACCATCGCGTTGCCTCATATTCATTCTTTTTGACGAAGAATATGTTGAAGGCTTTTGTGATCAGTGAAAACTGTTACACATTATGACTGTAAGAAGATAGTGTCTCCAGATTTTAAGAGACGAATACCTCTTCTCCTAATTCAAATCATGACGAGTGGTATAATATTTTCTTCGTAGAGGTTTTGAGTTGTCGAGACGCATAAGCAATGACGTTTTTTCCCTCTTGCATTAAAACGCGGCTCCTGAAACCTTGAAGAGATGCATCTATAATAAAAGACAAACGTCGATCGTTGTCCTCCTTCTGGTAAAGCTAATATTGTGCTTTCACAGAGTTTACTGTTTAAGGGAGTTGGAAAGCCCGATTCAGGGGTTAATTTAGTCAAAGGCTTTGCAATTTTTGAGAAACCTAGTTCGATAAATCTCGGTACAATAATCGACGAGTCCTTAAGACATTGCAGCACTCTAGTGGGTGTAGTGGGAGATGTCCAGTTCTTAACAGCTTCAATCTTGGCAGGCATCCAACATGAAGTCCGTATGCTATCAATGAGCTGTCCTAAGAAATGGGGGGCCCACGAAACGAATCCAGAAATCAACAATAGAGATTTGCAATAATTTCTCTTTTAAGTAATTCTAAGATATTCTCAATGAGTTTAGCTGTTCTCTTTGTTACGAGAGTAGATAAGAATATCATCGATAAATACTATTACGAATTTATCCAAATATGGTTTACACACACAGTTCATGAGATCCATGAATACAGCATGTGCGTTAGTTAAACCAAATGGCATGACCTGAAATTCATAATGTCCGTATCTTGTTCTGAAAGCAGTCATAGGAATAACTTGACCTTTACTCTCAGCTATGAAAGCCTGATCTAAGTATCGATTTTGAGTAAACGATTGAACCTTGAAGTTGATCGATAAGTCATTATCTTAGCAATGGATAACGATTCTTTATGGTAAGTTTATTCAACTCTCGGTAATCGATGCACATTCTAAAAGATCCCTTTTAAAAAATAAGACAGGAGCTCCCACAGGCATGTACTTTGGTTGATAAAAACCACGGTCTGCTATGTATTGCTTAAAGTTGGTAGATAACTCCTGCATTTCTGAAGGAGCCAATCTATAAGGTGTTTGGGCTATAAGTGCTGCTAATCGGAATTAAGTCGATTTGAACTCTACTTGGCGAATGAGGAATGCCAGTTATGATCTCATTGGGAAAAAAATCTTAAAATTCTTTGACTACGGGGATATCCTTCTAGTCTTTTCTCGTCTGATTTCATTATCCATTGTACTTGGATCAAGACACTTAACAACCTCAGGATATCTGTAACACCCCTAAATTGGGTCGCAGCGGAATAAGGGTCCGAGGCGTGTTACATCTTAGATCAATAACACAAGATATATATAGAACGGCCATTAAAAGTCGTTTAAAACTGATACATTAGATTTAGCAAACATTTGTTACAAAAAGCCCGAAGCTTCACTTGTTCATTGTTCATATTACTAAGATACTAGTTCATAATACATGATTCCCAAAATATAATACAACCACATCTTTAAGCATGACATCCCAAAATACAAAATCACCAATGTATCTCTTGCACCTTGTGCTTACTGACCTCCTGAAAAACATTGCTTTAAAACTTTAACAATAATGTTGGTGAATTCATAGGTTTGATAAATCGTATAATGTTGGACCACAAGATTTCCCCAAGTACATGATAATACAGGAGATGCAAAAATTACATAATTGTAATTACGTTGCCCTAAGCTCATGACACTGAAGCTCGACATAAATAAATAGCAATATAAAATTGCCCACATTGCCCGTATTGATGTTCTAACCCGAAACATCCCTAGTCTGACATGGTATACGTTCGTTTATCTAGTGATAGCTTATCACCCGAATGGGGATGTCAATCCCAATAGATCTATTCATAATATTCGCGCTCACAATCCAGTAATTGACAGTTCATGATAATGGGCTCAACTTGGGTTATCGCTACTTAGGCAACACGTAATCATAATATAAAATTTATCCACTTGTGTCCAATTATAAAACAATGCATGTTTTCCACCCCAAAACTTGTAAAACAAAACCATATAAAACGTGGGGCTATGAACTCACCTCGAGTGAGCGATAATTAAGAATATCACCGAAAATGCGTCACGCAAATGATCAGGATACCAGACCGGACGGATCTTCTTCGTTGTGATAGTAACGGGAGACCTTTACCCGTTCACTCATCAACCATCTTCTCAAAAATACCAGTAGTATTGCTTTCATTATAGTTTTCCACTAATGTGCACACAGACGCCTGGTCATCCTGGAGACGATGGGCTACGTCGTTTAGATCCATAAATCTAATTTTTTTCATGTCATAAACCAAAGTTGCCATAATTTGTTTCATGCCATGACAATTAGGTAAACATGCTAAGCTTCCGTTTATATAAATCAAATCTTTGGTTGATTCTGTGTTTGAAACTCATTCACGGATCGATATATGGACCATCACCAATTCCAAGTGGAAAGTGGAATTAAATATTATGCTATATTTTTAGATCATTTTTCACATTTTGTTTGGGTCTACCCTTTGCATAAAAAATCTGATTTGTTTGATAATTTTGTCGCATTTCGTGCTTACGTGAATAGACAATTTAATGTCGACATCAAGGCCTTGCAGTGTGACAATGGTGCGAATATGACAACACCCGTTTCCATAACTTTTTTCCGCCAAAATAGGCATACAATTTCGGGTTTTCTTGCCCTCGTACTTCGCAGCAGAATGGTAAATCCGAGCGTATGCTTCGCACCATTAATAACCTTATCCGTACATTACTCTTTCAAGCTCACATACCTCCATCTTACTGGGTGGAAGCTCTTAATATGGCTGCTCACCTTTTAAAATAGATTTACCTTCTACCGCCATTAATTAAATGAAAAACCATTCACCAAACGTCTAATAACCTAACCCCACATATGAAGAATTGCGTTCATTGGATGTCTTTGTGCTATCCTCCAAGTTGATGCTTCCACAAAACTAGAAACCACTTCCACACCTTGCATCTTTGCTTGGTTACCCCCGACCAATCATCGTTGTTATCGATTTCCTCGACTTAGCCCACAATAAAATTATTATTCGTATGACATGGCGGTTTGATGAAACCGATTTTTCCGTTTGGAAATTTATGCCCTTCTAATAACAACCAACATATTGATTCCTTTTACACACATATACAAACTACAGTACCAATGTTTTCCCACCAACCGAAACCATTTGTCCAACACATGAATTGAACCAAACCACCCCCAATTACCCCCATCATATAACCCCTCCAACCAGCCCACCACAACCCGATACCCATCCCTCTTATAGCTCAACACCAATCCCACCACAACCCGATACCCCTCCATCTCATAGCTCAACACCAATCCCAACTTCGGCTCCAACACAATCACATGCCCAAACGGTAGATAGCCATACTCCAATTCCCATAAATAATTCATCACAAACCATGTCTACCCATCCAATGGTCACTCGCGCTAAAAAGCTGCATATTTAAACACTCGCTTGAACGTATGAATTGTCATGTTACCACTACGTATCCAACCGCTATACCAATCCCTCGCTGCTCATGTTCCAAATGCTCTTCCGTGATCCTCACTGAAAGAAAGTGCTATGTTAGTTGAATATAATGCTTTAATTAGAACGGAAACATGGGCTCAATGTACCCATCCGTCCCGCTAACGGATAATGTGTTCGTTCAATGTGCTTTTCAAACATAACTTTTAACGCAGTATGGCCATTAATCAGGTATAAGCTCGCATGGTTTGGCAAACGACGCCTCAACACCAGTGGAATAGATTATGATGAAACATTTAGTCCCCGTGTGTTAAACCAGCTACCATTCGTTACTGTTTGTGAGTCTTGCAGTTACTCGTGACTAGGCCCATTCCATCAGCTGACGTAAAAAAACCTTTTCTTTCATGGTCAACTTTATCTGCACGTATTATATGCATCAACCTCCTGGGTTTGTTGAACCTAAGCAACCTAATTATGTATTTCATCTACAAAGCGGGTCTTTGAAATGGGCTTAAGCAAGCTCCACAGAGCATGTAATTTGCAGCGCAATTGCTAGTTATGCCTACACGAGTAGTTATTAGCATAGAAAACTGATACCTCTTTGATTTGACTTTCATCGGAGGATCTGACAAAGCTTATTTGTTGCTTTAATGTGGATAAATATTCTTACAAGCATCGTCTTCAGCATTTTTTACAACGGATCATTACTTCCCTCCATAGTGAGTTTTCTTGGTATTTCTGCTCAGCGGTCGGCAACTGGCTTGTTTTTGTCTCAATCAAAATTTGCAAAGGAAATTCTTGAGCGAGCTCATATGCAAAATTGTAAACCCTGCCGACCCCATTGTTGATACAGATCCAAGCTTGGTTTCGATGGTGTACCCTATCAGTGACCCAACCATAAATCGAGCCTTGCTGTGCTCTTCAGATCTTACCTTTACGAGCCCAGAATTTAACTTTTGCTTGTCCAACAAGTCTGTCTTTATATGCATACCCACGTGATCCGCACTTTACCTGCTTTGAAGCGTATTCTTACGTCTATGTTCGGTGTACTCTATTATTATGGTCTGCAGTTTCATGTACCATCTACTAACTCAGCTTACTGCGTATACTGATGCTGATTTGGCTGGGGATTGCCCAATTTCTCTTCGGGTCAACATCCGGGTATTGTGTGTTTCTTGCGACAATCTTTTTATCATGTGTCCTGCGAAACGTCAGATTACCTGTCCTCGTCTAGTGAGAAGCTAAGAATATCGAGGTGTTTGCTAAGGTTGATTGCTAGAGACAGCTTGGATCCTTAATTTTGCTATGGTGAGCTTCACCTCCTCTATTTTACCTGCAAACCTTAGTTTATTGTGACAATGTTAGAGCTGTCTTAAATGTCAGCAAACTCCGGTTCAACATCAACGCACGAAATCACATTGAGATCCGACATTCATTTTGTTCGTGACTTTGTTGGGGGTTGTGGATGTTTTGATTTGATGTACTGCTGTGCGGACAAGTTCGAGTTCTTCAATGTCCCTTCAAGATTCTAGTATGCAGATATTTTACGAATGACCTACCCACTGCTTTATTCATAGATTTTGCCCAGCATTTACGTCCGAAGATCTCCCCCGCTCACAACTGAGGGGGGGTATTAACATGCATAAATCAAGTCAACAAATTCAAAGTCAACGGTCAGAATTCAAAAGTCCAACGGTCAAACATTTAATTAATCAAGTCAAACCAACATTCAAATTATATTAATAGTCCATTAATTTTTATTGGGCCTAAGCCCATGGTAATGATTCTAGAATGATCTTTTGTATCTTAAAAATAGATAAATTAGTTAATCAATTAGTAAAGCAAGCAAATCACTTAGCCTTTCAATGAATTTTATTACCAATTATAATAGCTATATCTAACTATGGAGGTCTTGGGTAAATCCCTCCGGTTTTCTGGTATGGATCATAGTGATCAAATACCTTACACCTTACCACATTATGACATCAGAAATCAACGTGAAATAAGATGTTGTAGGGTATGAATTGTAACCATAAACCTTTCTTCGAGAAGAATATAATGCACTTTGAGTCGAGAAGAGTATCACTTATTTATTCTCAAGATCACCTGTTAAATACCTTTCACCCCTTATTTTAAATACTAATTCACTTAGGTTTTGAAATACTCAGTGTTAAAATTTGACTTGAAATACCAAGGGAAGAAAATTATTACTTATTGCATGAAATTATAAGGAGAACATAAACTTTGCTCCCCCTTGATTTACATATTTTGACTACCAAAAATCAATGATACCCAGTTTAAAAAAAATGGAATAAAAAAATAAGGGTTTCATTGTTGAGCACACAATTTTGAAATGATTATGAATTGGTCATTGAAGAATTCTTGAAAAATTGGGCTCGAACCACCTAATCCTCTTATAACAATAAATCAATTTAATAGTTTTATTATTATTCTTAGATGCTATAAAATGACCTTTTATAATTTTTTAATACATAATAGTTGTCAGGTATGATGTATCCAACAATCTAAACATAGTTTTCAAAAAAACTCCCCCTCAAACATTGACTCATTTAAAAAAATGACACAAAATGTAGAATAATTGTCTTGAAAAACAATATGAGGACTGGAGTGTTGAACACACAATTTTGAAAGATTTTAAATTGTCATTGAGAAATTCTTGAAAAATTATGTTTAAGTTTTTTGAAAAACCAAATGTTAAAAACTTCTCTCTAAACGCTATAGAAAGCGCACTTATGCGTACACTCTCCTTTGTCGTTCGGGTCCTAGTTGCAATCTAAGAGTGATTACAAGTCATCAAGAAAAATTAGAAATGATATGTTTTGAAAACATTTGAAACTCCTGTTCGAACTTCATTTACACGTCCGTGTCGATGTTAATCAACATTTCCAAGTACGTAAATGGTTATCGATTTCCAATGAGAACCATGTCGAGAAGAATAATTTTTGAAAACATTTTCTGATTTTTGATTTGTATTTTCTTTTTGAAATTTTATATTTTTGTATTTTGTTTTATAAAGAATATTTACATGTTGACCTTAGCATTGTTATGTGATGGTGAAATAGTAAATCCAAACCTCTAATCGTGATGTAGCTGTCAAGCTGTTGGAGACAACTTTTGGAACCTAGCTATGAACTTGACAGTTCATTGTTGTGGTCGTTGAATTCTTAGTTTTTGACTATTAATGATTCCCTAAGTCATTATTTGTTCATTATATCAAAATACCTTAAAGCCCTTGTTTCGAAAGATATCAGTCATTTCAGCAACCAAACTCTGAGACCTTCCTTTTTAAGGATTGAAAAATGTACCTGCACTTAAGGTTTAGAGAGTACCTGCACTGACACAAGAGTTTGTTTCACAATCATACTTGTTAGTGATAAGTCGTCATTTGAAACCATTTGGTGTTGTTCACTGTCAACCTTTATTTGCTTAGATGCGGTGAAATATCTTTTCCAGTAGAGAATCTACTTAAGAACAATTGTCTTGAAATATTACCCTTCGGGATTTCCACCTAAGACACGAACTAGAGTTTATTGTTTTCCTCATTGCACAACTAACGTCTTTTTGTATTGAAACACTATATCCTAATGGGTTTGTCTTGTCTAGTTTCTTTGCAACACTTGTTTTGCTCTAATACGGGGTAGTATCTCGTTGTGTCTTATGAGGATGGAACCTTTGCACGTAAGTTGAACTTCATTCAGAATTTTGATTTTACACAAGAATCCCGATTTGGAATTAAAGACCATATTTTCTGGCATGATCGAGCAAACAAAAGATAGAGTCAGAAAAACTTCTAGAATCCTAGAGTGTTTTCTGCTATGGGCACCAGTTTTTGTCGTGACGCAACTACTCTTAGATGCAGACCAATTCCTAGACTTTTGGTTATTGAACCTTAGGTTTATGTGTTGGCTACCATTAGTTGAGCATCTGTGATCTACAAAATGCAATCACACTAAGTTCTGAATTACTACAGGTTTCTTGTTGTCCTTTTTCTTAGTCTTCCCTATGTATGTTTAGAACCATGTCATTTGAGCAATACCTAGATGAGCCAAGGTGCAATCATGTGATGATGTTTTAGTGCAATAGCAAGATTATCTTTTCCTAGGCAAATAATGTGTAGTGAACCACCGTTTTTTTGACAATCGTTATTGATATCAACCTGGAGGCAAACCGTTGCTTTTGAAATTCCTAGGACGTACAGTCCTTAAATATGCAGTCGTTGTCTAACAAATGATTGGTATTCCACTGGTTTAAAGTCGGAAATCCTAAGATTTGACGATTTTGAGGGCAAAAACTTAGAAATCACCAACCTATTTCTTGTTAATTTCCTTAAACCCTCATTTTTAATGCTTTGCAATTGCAAAACCCTTTTTTCCTCCTGAAGTAGAGCTTTGAATTTATCATTATTTACAATTTAGTTAATTATGTGTGTTCATAGTTCTTAGCTCTCGTTGTCTGATAAATCAAACATTTCATTGGTAATGCCTTTCAAAGTCTTATTTTCCATGAGTACCTTAGGCCACTTTAATGTTCCAATTCGATGGTTATTGTTCAATTACATCTATGTCATGTTTAACCTGGCTTCAATACTTTTTTTACTTTAAAAAAATGAACCATTTGCCCATCTTTTAAAGCTTGATTTTGATATTAAGTTCAAGATTAACACAATGGCTTCCATTCTTAAAAAATCTTTTTGAAATAGGGCAAAACGGTCTTTTTGAGACGAATATTTTCAGATTCAAGAGATTGATTTAGAGTTCCGTTGTCTGTCTTATCAGTTAATGTGCAGGCAAAGGACACTGTGTCATGACATTGTTCATCATTCTAGTCCAACCTTGTCCATCAATATTAAATTCAGGTTTGCTCATTAACTGTAGTCCAGTAGCAAAGAATATTGATTTCAGTATTGTTTGTACCTCAAGCCATTGTCTCGCTTCTTCATTATATATTGGTCTGATATCTGCATTCATCAGCATGTGCACATTCCCTGATCTACTGCTTTGTATCTTGCTCTTTTAATGGCTGTCGCCACTACTTTCTCTGTATCAACCAAGCTAGCATCCAATGCTTTACTCGAATCAACCTTATCCTCTATTGTCTGCATTTGTCTTTCATTCACCTAGCTGTTATACTCTTGTTTATGCTTTGCTCTTTCATCAATCGACTTCTTAACAGATTCTATGTGTTGGATTGGTGTGTCACGGAATTCTGGAATCGCAAGTTAAGTGTATTGGAGAAAGTAGTTGCGTGTCATTACAACAAATTCATCATCCAAATAAATCCGTGACTTGATGAACATCTGAAACTGTGTCTCGAGTACTTTAAAAGCAGCCATGGATCCAATCTCTTGAAATTCTTCTTTGTCAAGTTGTTTTTCTAGTTGGTCCACGTTCAGGAACATTGTGCCTGTGAAAGTCTCTATATCTTGACCAAAGAGTGCACAAATGCACGTGAATCCACCAGACCGGTTCAAGTTCTTGTAAGTCAATCTGTTTGAAAGAATCTTGAGTGTGATGAAGTTGTCAAAAAAGATACCATAGCCAACTTTCCTTATGCTTTTCTTGAATTTGTTGCATTTGTTGTTCTTCCGAATTAGAACATGAAGATAAAGTATCTTTCATTTCCATTTTACTAAAAATTATGAAGTGAAAATGATTTGTAAGATCTTAAGTAGATGTGTTGTGATTGAAGTTATGGTAAAATAAAACCATAAACATCCACGGGATATTACAAGTCAATGATTAAAATCGAGAAAAGATGGCTGGGGTATTTAATGTGTCCTTTACGCGGGATTTTACAAAATCAATAGAAAACCGTGAATGTTAATTGATTTGGATTAAGGTTTGTTTGTTGTGAATTGAATGTCTTGAAAATTTAAAATCTTAAACTGACATGTTTCGCTTGCAATTGTGTATATTTCGCTTGGCTTGAAAGAAAAAAAATGCATATTTCGCTTTGCTTGGAAATTACGTGTTTCGCTTCAAAACTTTACACATTTTCTTGAAAACTAAAACTGCATATTTCGCTTGAATTTGAAACATATTTCGCTTGTACTCAGTCTTGCATATTTCGCTTGATGTTTAACATGTTTTCGCTTGGAACTCATTACTTTTTAAAAAAACTGCATGTTTCGCTTGCTGTTTAACATAATATCCCTTGAACATCGCAACAAACATATTCTGCTTGAATTCAAAAAATTAGGTCAGAAGTTTCTTTCTTGAATATTAGTAATATTATTCGCTTACTTAAGACTCTGCATATTTCGCATAACAAACATGGCATATTTCGCTTAAAAAGTTTCCTGCATATTTCGCTTAGCATACATATTTCGCTTGGGCTTGTCTTACATATTCCGCTCGAGGTCTTTTTCAAGTGTGGACCACTTTTACTAGAAAACAAGGTGTCCCTTTCTTTGTAAGCACAAATTGTGGATCTTGGTCTTTTGTATTTGACCGGTTTTTAGGACCACAAAAAAATAAGATAATCTCAAAATAAGCTTCGGAAATAATCAAACCAAATAACATGAGGATTAAGCCTCGAAATAAGCTCAAAATTTTTTGAAAATGAAAAAAACAAAGCACCAAGTTTAGTAACAAGAGAAGATGTAGACTAAGTAAACAAGGATTGAACAAGTGAAACAAATAAGCCCATAAATTTTTTTTGAACCGTGAGCTTATAATCCAATTAAGCCATGAAAATTTGAGTTTATAACTACAAATGAAACACAAGAAGGTGTAGAACAAGTGAAGCAAGAAGTGAATGAGCAAAACAAAACAATGAGCCCCCAAAAAAATTTAGACGTGAGCTTATATGAAGAAATAAGCCACGAAAATTTTAATTTGAGCTTATTAAACCACAAAACAACCACGATCTACCCGAGGCTCTTGATACCAAATGTCGGTAACCCAAGAATCACTTACACTTCATTATGATGAACAAGAAAAGTAAGATTGGATGATGATAAGAATTGTAGAGAGAGAAACTAGAGAGAGAAAGTAGGGAGAGGATAAAGTGGAGGTTGATTTACTTGCAAAGTTACAAATGAGACCAACAACCCTCTCTCTACACATGGAGAGGGGTTTAAATACCCAATGTGGGCTGGCCTATAGAAGGCTTAATGGGCCGTGGGTTTGTCTTGGGTTAGGCTCGAGTTTACTTGGGCTTTTGCCCGATACACGTGACATATTAGATTACATTTAAAGCATGTTTACGTCCGTCTAGCCTATTACAAACGTATATTAATTAATGACCGAAGACTTAATATAATTAATGAATCGAACTTCCATTTTTGACTCAATATTTTAGAGGCAAACATTTCTCATTTCCGAAAGTTTTTATATCTTGCCTCTAGTTTGAGTAATTCAGAAATTCCTTTGAATGTTAGAGATACTGAAGACACTCTTGATGATGCTTCCAAAAGTCAACAAAAAATGAAAGAAAAAATGTATGATCCAATTGTTGTTGCTAACAAATAGAATTGTTGTACAATTGATTACAAACAAATAAATGCTCTTTATGAAGACTTTGTTCCTCAAAAAGAGCTTTCTGCTGAGCAAAAATATTTTCCATCTTCTTTTATTCCTTCTGACAAGACTCCAAATGCAACTTCTTCTATCACGACATCAATGCCGAGTGAGTCACCTTTGATCATACAATTGGATAAAATAAAAAATTGTTGTTAAACATTGTCTGAGTTAATTCAAAAGAATTGTAAAAGAGCAAGCATTTTTTACACATCTCCTGAAGAAATACAACTCAATGATTTTTGTCTAGATCAAGTCAAACCGATTGTTAAACATTTGCAGTCTATTTTGAATTCTTTAGGAAATTATTTCAAAGGGATATAAAAGAAATGAAAGATGTTTTTGAGTCTACAAAAAGTGAACTTTGTGAAATAAAGAAGCAAAATGATTTTTTAAAAGATCAACTTTTGGAAGCATCCCTCAAGCATGAAGTAGAAATAAGTGTGTTGTTAAATCATGAATGCGAAGATAATTCCGTACATGCTGAACTTGAACAAGTTAAAAAGAATTCCATTGAGATCCAAGAGGGTTTGCAAGCAAAGATAAAAATTCTTAAAAAAGATGTCAAAACATAGTGGATAATTTGAATTAACGTTACAACATGCAAAAGAAAAACATAAATGGGAGTCAATTTTAAAAAATAAAAACACAAATACTCTTGATTACTCTTGGATTTCAAAGATGGAGAAACTTGAGAATGAGAACGTGTCTTTGGATTTTAAAGTGCAATCTTTGATGAAAGAACGAGACAATGTAAAAATAAGAATATCAAAAAAGCTTATTCGTTCAATAAAAAATGACACGGGTCCCAATCTACAAAAAGAAGTGATGAATTAATTAATTGCTCATGACCTCTGAGAAAACATATGCATATGAGCTATTCGAGCTGAGAATAAGATTTAAGTACCATATCTGAAGTTAAAAACTAATTGGAAACTGTTTGAAAAAGTACTCTGTAAATACTAAGATTTGACAAGACAAAAGTTTTCTCAAAAACTTTCTTGTGTCACACCACTAAAACAAACAAGTTTTTCAAAGAAAAGGGATGTTTCAAAAACTAAAGAAAAACTATGTAGAGTCCAAAACCTAGTCACTTTTACAGACTTCCACCTTATAAACAAAGAGGTGGGCAAATTAAACAAAAAGTCATAGCATCTGGAATGTTAGCAGAAGTTATCACAATACAAGAATCCGACAAACAAACGAAGGCCTAAGAGTGGTTTATATCTTCTACATAAATTGAATTTGCACCTAGTGTTAGAAGACCAATGAAATAAGATTCCACATGTCAAGAACAATGTCCCTTAGCTAACTTCTAAGAATTCTAACCAAAGAAAGTACCAGTTTTTGTTAGGAAAAATAAGCAAACTAGATAATACATTCAGCAAATGTATATCGTCAAACAAAGAGAATGTAAATGATGTTAAGTTGCAAACACTGCTAAAGGGAAACACTATTAATGTGTTTTCTTGTATGCAAAATGATGCTTGTTTTCATTCATTGATAAATTTCCATGCAAAATATAAATTGAATGTGCAATTAGAAGTTCGTAGAGCCTTATCCACTAATTCTAGAACACTAAAGATCTTAGACACTACTTATGTAGTTCTTAAGACTGGGTTTTCTGATAAATTGACTACAATCTAAGTCCTTTAGATACTACTTATGTAGTCCTCCAAACCTAAGATTGAAGTTAGAAGTGCCAACAAAAGCTAAACATAAATCTCGAGTGCATCATAAGACAAAGAAACAAAATATTAGAGATAACTCTTAAGTATATATATGAAAGAACAAAATTCAAACAAGTCAAATTTTGGCAAAAGTGGTTTGAATCACAACCAAATGTTGTTGTTGGTCCTCCACGTTTATACACACACAACTCCGAATGTTCATAAATAGCGTTCATCAGAGAAACATCGGGTTTCTGTTCAGAATGGGTTAGTCAATTACCCACTTTGTCCCATAGGTTGGTTCTTCTATGTAATTGTAGTGTAGTCCAGATCGTTCTGTGGATTGTTTACAGGGTTGTTTAAAGCAAATAAGGGTGATCGATCCACTATTCAAAATTCAATGAGAAATTCAATAGGCAACCGTTTCAATTGGAAATGCATATGTTTTGCAGCAATCACAAGGCTAATGGCTATTTATATACATGACAATATCACTATTTTATATCATGTATATTAATTGAAGTGTCTTGGGACTAATCACTTTGCGTTGGCAATTTGTGAAGGTGATTTAGAAATTATCTTTTCGTTCCAAGACAAGGTTAGTGCGAAATCCTAGAAGGAGGATGATTGTTCACCATGACGGGCGACGCGAATCTAATTTGTATACTATCTCCATTTCTGACATAAGATGGCTTGATTTCTCCCTAGTTTTTGTCTAATGTACAAAGCAACTTCTACAAAGACATGGTTAATGGCACCAACGTCGACACTCTCATCTTAATTTCGAACCATAAAACGATCTTACCAGACTTTACTTGGTGATATGATTTCCTCCCAAAGTCAAATATGGAAAGTAATACGCTTTGTTCTGCTTAGAAAGTAAGAAAAATCAAAGAAAGTTTACTCATCAATCCTAAATTGGTTCCAATGATCACTCCAAATTGGAACACTTCATATGGTATTTTAATGCGGAACCAATTAGGTAATCTTCGATCAATGGAAAGAAGAAATTCTTTGATAGTAGATGATGATTCTCTACATTCATGGAGGTTTACTTTCGTTTCACTCGAAAGATGAAACTCTAGAGATCATAAAGAAATTCATTGCTCAAGCTCAATTGAATTACAAAGCCAAAGTTTGAAAGATTTGTACTGACAATGGTACGGAATTCAAAAATGCAACTCTTAAAGATCATTATGAAAAGTTAGGCATCATGCAACAATTTTCAACTGCTCGTACGCCTCAGCAAAATGGAGTGGTTGAAAGACGTAATCGTACTCTTGTTGAGGCTGCTAGAACAATGCTTATCTTTTCTCGATTACCTGAATTTCTTTGGGCTGAAGCGGTGGCTACAACTTGTTTTACTCAAAATCGATCAATCATTCATACACGACATAACAAAACACCTTATGAGTCTATTACGCGGACGAAAGCCGAAAGTTGTATATTTTCATGTGTTTGGCTCATTGTGTTATCCAATAAATGACCAAGATGATCTTGGAAAAATGAAACCAAAAGCAAACATTGGGGTTTTTATTGCTTATTCGGAAACATCAAGAGGGTTTCGAATCTATAACTGATGACACCAAAAAAGATTAATTGGAAACGCATTCATGTCAAGTTTTGACGAGCTTACACAGCTATGGCATCTGAAACATGATTGTTTTAGAACTGTGCTCCAACGATTCAAACATTAATACTTCATCACAACATAAAAATACTCCATCCAAATCAGATTGGAAAATTTTGTTCGTACCAATGTTTGAAGAACATTTTGAGAAGAAGCTCTTTGATACACCCATTCTAATTTTCTGCAGCACAACCGACTCAATTCACATAGACTCACCTTCACATCTTCAATCATTGTTGACGGAACATGAAGCTCCTCCCATTGAAATACATCGGACAAACAAACTTCTCCCATTTCTGGTTGACAACACTGAGAATTCAATCAATAAGGGACTGCTTATATATTTAATGTGGGAACATTGGAATTTTGTTCCAAAAAATACTTTTCAAGTCAATGAGGAAATTGAATCCATTACGGCCAGCTCTAGAACCATCAAATGTTTAGAATTTTCCCCCCACCAAGTACGATCCCTCAAACTCACATTTGGGACAAAAGATCATCCTCTAGATCAAGTTAATGGTGACCCATCCAAACCCTGAAATGTCTCGTCAAAAAAGCTTTTTTTTTTCCCAAAAAAAAAAACAAATTTTTTTATTTTTTTAAGGTATGCCATGTATGCATTAACCTTCACACTATCGAACCAAAGAATATTAAATGAAGCTATGTCCGATCAACATTTGCTCTTGTTGCTTGTCCTTGATGCTGTTTCGATATGTTTATTGCTTAAATGTGGCTCATAGAATCTCAACCATCTTGTCAAATGGATTTTCAAAACGGCTTTCATTTAATGGTGCCATTGAAAAGAGTTTATTCAGCTAACCTGAAAGGGTTATTGATCCAGAATTGTCCTCCAGATCACGACAACAGGTATAAAAAAGCATTCTATACGGTCTTTAAGCAAGCACCTCGTGCAATTGTATGAAAATTATCATTCTATCCTACTTCATACAAGGGTTCACTAAAGGTATTGTTGACCCAACTTTGTTCACATAACGTCACGAGGAAGATATATTACTTGTTCAAGTATATGTTGATGACATTATTTTTGGATTAACAAATCCAGATTTTTCAAAACGTTTTGCAAATCTAATGAAAAATAATTTTGAAATGTCGAATGGTGAATTAAAGTTCTCTTATCTAGGACTTTGAGTACATCAACTCCCCGTGCATATTATATAAGTCATCAACAATATGCATCGAGTTGTTAAAGAAAACAAGGTTTGGGATGAGTGTGTCTCAATGAGCACACCTATGGCAACTAAGAGACTGGATGCTGATTTACAAGGCACTCCTACTGATCAAATGACTTATCGTCGTATGATAGGAGGGCTAATGTACCTAACAGCCAGTCGTCCAGACATTGCTTATGCTACTTTTGTATGTGCTCGTTATCAAGCACGCCCTATGGTCAAACACCTCAAAGAGGTATAGTTTTCTTCATGAGGTTTGAGTTGTCGAGATGCATAAGCAAATGGACATTTTCCTCGCTGCCTTATGAACAACTCCTAGACCCTTGAAGAGATGCAATCACAGAAAACGACAAAATTATCGTTCCTTATGGTAATGCCTAAGAATTGGTGCTTCATAGATTTTTTTGTTTTAAGAAAGGAGATGAAAAGCTGATTCTCAGTTCTTCGCCCCAGATATAACTCTTGTTCTTCTGGGTTAATTTAGTCAAAGGCTTTGCAATCTTTGAAAAACCTTCGATAAATCTTCGATAATAGCCGGCGAGTCCTAAGAATTGACGCACTTCTGTGGGTGTAGCGGGAGATGTCCAATTCTTAACAGCTTCTATCTTGGCAGGGTCAACATGAAGTCCTTGATTATTGATGAGATGACCAAGAAATTGTACGATATGTATCCAGAAATCACATTTATGAGAGTTTGGCATACAATTTCTCTTTTCTGAGTAATTCTAAGATAATTCTGAGATGACTTGCATGTTCTTCTTTGTTGCGAGAATAGATAAGAATATCATCGATGAACACAATTACAAACTTATCCAGATAAGGTTTACAAACACGATTCATGAGATCCATGAATACAGCAGGTGCATTTGTTAAACCAAATGGCATGACTTGAAATTCATAGTGTCCGTATCTCGTTCTAAAAGCAGTCTTAGGAATATCTTCTTCCCTTACTCTCAGTTGATGATAACCTGATCTTAAGTCGATTTTTGAGTAAACGCTTGAACCTTGAAGTTGATCAAATAAATCATCAATCCTGGGCAATGGGTAACGATTCTTTATAGTAAGTTTATTCAACTCTCGGTAATCGATACACATTTTGAAAGATCCATCTTTCTTTTTAACAAATAAGACAGGAGCTCCCCAAGGGGATGTACTTGGTCGAATGAAACCTCGGTCAGTCAGTTCTTAAAGTTGATTAGATAACTCCTGCATTTCTGAAGGAGCTAATCTATAAGGTGTTTGAGCTATAGGTGCTGCTCCGAGGATTAAGTCGATTTGGAATTCTACTTGGCGAACTAGAGGAATACCAGGTAGATCTTTAGGAAAAATATCTGGGAATTCTTTAACTATAGAAATGTCTTCAAGTATTTTTCTCGTCTACTTTCTTCTCCACAACTTGGATCATAAAAACTTGACAACCTCGGGATATATACTTTTTAGTTTTTATACAGGATATGAGATTTAGTCGAGTTTTACTTCGATCACCTCGAATGATTAGAGTTTCACCATCGATAGGAATGTGAACAACTTTCTCATCACAGAGAATTTTGGCACGATATTTGGATAACCAATCCATACCGATGACAACGTCGAAACTACCAAGTTTAATTGGCATGAGATCGATTTCAAAAGGTTGATTTAGCAAAGTTAGAGTGCAGCCTTTAATAATAGTGTTTGTGCTTACTAAGTTTCCGTCAGCCATTTCGATATTATAAAGGGTATCTATTGTAATAGACGGAATATTTAGCTTAGAGGCAAGTGATAAGGATATAAAACTTCTATCAGCTCCGGAATCAAATAATACCCTGACTAAATGCTGATTTAGGAGAAACATACCCGTAACGACGTTTGGGTCTTGTTGGGCATTCTTATCTCTCAGCATGTAGGCTCTTCCTTGGGCATTAATGTTGGTCTTTTGGCACTGATTTGTGTAGTGTCCTTTCTCACCACAGGCATGGCAAACCACTGTCACTGGGAGTTGATTACTTCCGGTGGCTGGCTTCTTGCTTCGGCAGTTCTTGCTTAGATGGCCCACCTTGTTGCAAATATTACATTTGCCAGTACAAGGTCCGTTGTGATGGAAATTGCATCTCTTGCACAAAGGGAGATCTCCGGCATACCTACCATTTTCTGATGGTAGTAACGATCCATCAGGCCTACCAGCTTCTTGCCTTTCGTTTCTGTTGTCACGAATTTTTATTGTAACGATTGTTGGTGTTGCGGTAGTTGTTGTTGCTGCGGGAGCTGTTGTTGAAAGTTCTTTTGTCGTCAAACTTTCTTTTGTTGTCACTCGATATTTGCATTGGAACATGCTTAGTTACTTGATCCATTAGCCTTTGGGCTATGTTAATGGCCTCCTCTAAAAGCTTCTAAGAGTTTATCGTTTTTTGGCACCATGTTTGGACATAGAACCGTTAATTCTTGGAATCTTCTAACATAAGGTTTAAGATCATTTCCCTTTACAATCAGATTGTAAAGTTCTTCTTCCATCCTTCCATGATCTCAGTCCGAGGACAATACTTGTTCGTCAAAAGCCTTTTTAAACTCCATCCAGGTGATTTTGATTGGTTTGCTCTATTCCCATAGGCTGGGCATATGCATTCCACCAGGACAAGGCATCGTCAGTTAAAGTACCAGTAGCAAAAGTTACTTTGTTTTCTTCGGCACATCTGCTACGAGAGAATACTGATTCGGTTCGTTCAAACCAGCGAATAAGACCTACTGCTCCTTCCGTACCATTAAAGTAGAAAGGTTGACAGCTAATGAACTCTTTGTAGTTTCCCGTTTTCACTGCAGGAATTCCAGTAGGACCGATGTTCCTGTTGGGATTACTAGCACCTTGCCATTTGTCGCAGCCTGAGCTTCTAGAGCCTAGGTGACACTATCGGCAACTAACTTTCTAATGGCATCTTGAGTCATAGTTGAGCTCCGTTGTAGAGCACTTTTTGGAGGCATTCTATCAACAAAAGATAACACGTAATAAGAATGATATCACAAGTATAATGCTTGTTCTTCTTTAAAATGATTAAAGAGAATGCTTATTCCTGAAATGCTTTAAAGAATAATGCGTTCATTTAAGCATTTTTTAAACAATGTGATATCTAAAGGTTAAGGTAATGATGATGAATGTATGATGGATTAATGATGATATGCAATTAAAAAAGAAAAACAACAAGGAAGATAACGGGGATTTGCCTTTTATATTAAACAACTTTGCCTTATTAACTATAATAGGTCAAGATTTACAAGTGTTTTTATTTATACCACACATCCCGTGGCTAGGTTAAAGCTAAAGACTAAAATTTAAACTAGAAACTAGAAACTAAATGATCACTGAATGCGGTTCTGGAGTTCGATGATAGAGTTCATGAGTTTTTCTATATCTTCTTGGTGACGAGTTTCCATATCATTGATGACTTCTGCCAATTCCGCGATTCTGTAGCGAGCTAAGGAGATCTTATGGTTGGATCCTATTTGCTTTCTCCGGAGTTTAGTGATCTGAGTATGAGCTTGCTGGAGTTCTGCTGCTAAGGTGTCAAAATCACGTTGGATGATTATTGTTCCTTTACCAAGACCTTCGATGCCGTTTTCAATCTATTCAAAATGTTTAGGAGGGATTTCTTCTAGATAAGATTGGATACCCTGAATTTGTTCTTTATGACGTTTGATAGTCGATTTCCGGGAAGTTTCACCAATCTCAAAAACTTGAGGTTGGGATGGGGTAGATGGAGAAAACTGCATAGGTGAAAGAAGTCCTTCTCGAAGAAAGAATTCTTGAGTTTTAGGAGGTACGATAATCTGAGGTGGGTTTTGTGATCTGTCAGCATAAAAAGCTTGTATAACTTTCAAGTAAGGATCATCGTCAAGAGATAGAGTTGATGAAGCTAGCGGGATAATTCCAATTGAATTGGAAGCACTGGAATAGGTTTTTCCTAGTGAGACTGGGATATAATCTGGTGAAGCTGGAGGAATATAGTTCAGAAAATTTAAAGAAAAGGCATCTTCCAAATTAGAAATAATACGATTCGGGGAAGACATCGTTCTGTTAATAATCCAGCGATAAATAATATGAGTTATTTATCTAGTAATATAATAGTTATGTAACTTTACATACCATTCCGAAAGATATAGCGGCACGGGGGACTTTCTTCGATGGAAAAAGAAAAATAGTTATAGTTAAGGTTTCAACCTTGTTCTCTATAACGTAGGCTCTTGATACCAAATCTGTAACACCCCCATTTTGACATATAGCAGTGGAAGCTAATCTAGGGTATTACTTCAAGGGGGTATTACTTCAAGTTACAACAGAACATAATCATAGAAAACAATCAAAAAGATCGTTAAGAAAAATAATTTGTCATTCATTATTTCTTCCAAGAGTATATTTACAAACGAGAGTCCCCAAAAGATCTATACAATAAAGGTTGAATGATAACGGTTTTTGTTTTCCCTTCTTCGTAGTCCTCGTCACTCTGGCCCTTAGTTACCTGGAGATAAAACATGCTAAAAAGTCCAACACAAAGGTTGATGAACTCCATAGTTTAAGTATAAAATTTGAATGGCAATGTGATAATTTGGGTTACGTTGATTATACACCCAGTATTAAAACTAATTGTATTATTGCCATGAGCTTCATGAATCGAAGCTTAGTTAAAATGATAAATATATTTGCCCTTGCGAACACACATTGCCAAATACCCGCGTGATTTCTAATGATGTGCAATTGGTTACACGTAACTGGGTACACCAACGGGGAGTCCAGCCCAAATATATATATTCACAACATTCGCGCTTACTACAGAGAGTAATTAACGATTCATGATTATGGGGACTTAAAGGCAAAGCAGTTACTTAGGCAATAGTAAATTGAAATAACATGTAGAAATAAGTGCATTCATGTTTATAGCATGTATCTCCCTCGAGGGTTTATAAAAAAAATTTGAAATGCGAGGCTAGGAACTCACCTGAACAGTTATAGGGAAATTGATAGCTAATGTATAAGGAATGAAAGTAACGGCTTCAATACGGAAATCATAGACAACCTGGGTTAATATATGGCAAGTCTTAGTTTGATTGTATATATAAGTTTTTGGATATCGATGTTGGTTTTGATATAAAAATTATCATAACACCGTTCAGGCCATCATAGATCAGAAGTCATTCAGTAAACGTTTGAGGAGCTAGGGCACTTTAAATCGTAAACCCAACAACTCAGTCAGAACGTAATACCAAGATGAAACTTCTTAATATGAAGCTCCTTAGTATTGTGGTATGATATGGATCCGGGATATGATTTTTTAAAGTACATCGATGATGAATGATATAAGGATTAGAACAATAAGCATATAAGCATTTATTCAAGTATCTAGAGATGTTACGAATAGCACGAGGAGCACGTAAATTAAAGTTATGTTCTGGTAAATGTGTTGAATATGATTTTGTATACTTTTTCAAAATGTTCATTTTAGACCTGGGTTTAGAAAAATGCAAGTAACCCCTAGGATTTTGCATTTTTACGACTTTGTCCTACAACTTTTATTGATATATCCAAGTAAACCTGTACTTTAAAAAGAGACATAATAACCCCTCTAGTTATAACATTGATACAATGACACTTTTAGTCCTTTTAGTTATAAGTTTCTTGAAATTGACGATATATAACCCCGTGCCATGGATTATATTACAAAACATGTCCAAATTAAGCCATGCAAGCTTTTTTTAACATTTCAATACATTTATAAGTAATAATAAACTAAAATATTAAGTTTTAACACAACACAAGTTTAAAATTAACGATTCGTTAAGTAAAAGTAAAACGGTCAATTAGGGTATTCAAAATGGAAAACGCACATGGGTTTTTAAGGTCAAAATCTCTTAGTGAATTTATCAAAGCACTTATTTTAACATATAAAAAGCTTATTAGGATTGATATAACAAATTTTTACAAGTTTAACACCAAGTCTTTAAGAAAAAACAGAAATTATAGGTTTCGGTGTACGGTTTTGGTCAAAAGGCATGAACACTTATTTTGATGTCAAAGCTTTATATTAAAAGATTTTAGCAAAACATATGGCCATTATGACGTTACATGAGCAGAATAGTAAGCTATAGAATCCTGGTTTAACTTATAGCTTGGAAACGGGTCAAATCGGTGAACTTACGCTTGCGTACGCTAAGTAACGACTCTCGAGCTTAGGCGTTCTTGGTTTCTTTTGATCCTTTTTCGTACTTGAGACTCTTAAGATCTATTAGGAATTCATATTGAGTCAAGGATTTGCTACTATGAAGGTTAAGAGAGGAAGTGGGGATGAAGAAAAAAGAACACGACTATGCCCTATTTAACTCATTTGAAGGTATAAATGATAAGCAAGCCTTAGAATCTGGTCCCTTAACACATATAGGTCTAGGTATTGATGGTGTTAAGCTAGGAAATCCATGGTGGAGGTCTATGAAGTAGCTTTGATGAGGTGTTTGTGTTTGGTGTATGCCACGGCTGAAAGGACAGAAAGGAGAGCCCATGTTGCTCCTATTTTGACCAAGGATTGGTATAATTTTTTATTTAAGGTGCATAAGCTGATTGAAGTTTCTAGAAAAGGTCTTGGGTGGTCATTTGTACATGTTAGCAATTTAGGTAGGGGGTTTTAAAATGGTCCTGAGAAGCAAACCGATCTAATATTGGGTTCGACGGTTTCTTCAAAGGTCTTTAACAAGGTACATTGTGTTTTTAAAAAAGGAAGAAGGAATGATAAAAATAAGGTTTTAAGGTCTGGATTTGAAGTCAATTAGAAAGAATAGCAATTCGTTTAGGTTAAAACGGATTAGATTGAGAATATGGGATACGGTTTCACTAGGGGCCTCGTTTAGGTTTCCTTGACTTTCTGGCTTATATTTTGCATACTCTTGATTAAGAATGATGGAATACAAATCCTAGGGCTTATATAAAGTATTATCAATGAAGTTTGGTCGTTGGTTTAAGTTAAAATGGGTTGAAATTGAGAAAACGGGTCAAAATGCTAATTAGGGCATAATTAGGGTTTTCTATGAAATTATTAAGGGTTTTCTAGGCTTTGATATTCGTGCACATTTCCAAGTTTATGATGATGATGATTTGTAAACTTATTTTTTGAAGTTTACATGGGCCACTTGGTTGGTTATTTGGATTAGAATGGTTTTAACAACGAGTAAGACGATTAAAAACCAATAGGTACATTAAGGTTTCTAGATATTGTTTTACGTACGAGTGAAGTAAAATGATGAAGTAAGATAGAATTAATGATTGAAATATGATGATTATTAGTGTAAAATAAGTTATTACAACTTATTTTGAGTGTTGGTTTGTTTACAATGGATTAAAACCAAGAAACGAGGTCAATGGTATAGAAACTAGCTCAGTTTTAAGGGTTTAGGTTGGAGTGTAAAAAGATTATGAAAAGCTTATAATAGAATATTTAGGTTTATACCTTGTAAAATGAGTGAAGTAACTTTGCTTAAGTGGTGGTGAAGAATTAGAATGTAAACGGAAGGTAAAACTACTATTTAATAGATCATGCTTAAATGACTTGTATCAGTGAGCCTTTAGAGATTTGTGCTTTGAATTAAAAGATATAACCTTGTCAGATGAATGTTATATTTACTTGTAAATATGCTATTAAATTAGTTTGTGTATTCACTTAGGGGTTAACCTTTTCATGAATTAGGGTTTAGGGCATCTGATAATGTTAAAAACCCGTTTTTATAGATGTTGCAAATGGTACCTTTTAGGAATAATGTAAACCCTTGTAATAATGAATTATGAATTGACATGATATGTTATATATGTTTTGCTTGATAATAATGAAGAAAGATTGCCCATATGTAAGGATTGTCCGAGTTCGTTACTTGAGTTATGCAAGGTTATATTGCATATTGAGTTATTGGCAAAGTACTTGTAAATTGTAACATAAAGCGAAAATTTTCCCTGAAAAAAGGTGAGTTCATATATAACTGATAGATTGTACATCATCTAACTTAATAGATGGATATTTACATTTATGAAAATTGTGGGTTTGTTAAATCCTAGTTCGGTGCAATCTAGACAAGTCTCAATGTTATGGATTAGACAAAACTCAGTGAGGTGTCCTAGACAAAACGCAGTCAAGAAGCAAAGACAAAACGTAATGTAGAAATTTTTTTGCCAGGGATTCTTTCCACCAAAACGCAATAAGGGTCTTCAACTTGGGACAAAATTCAGGACACAAACCGCAATGAAAAGGAGACAAAACGCAGTGACGTTTCTTGGGCAAAACGCAATCAACCCTTGAGACAAAACGCAATCAAGAAATTAATTGGGCAGAGTTTCTCCTAGTTAAAACGCAATGAGGGTCTTCAACTTGAGACAAAACGCAATATACAAAACGCAACCTTTAATGTAAACCAAAACGTAATACACAAACCGCAATTGCTGTACTACACTAGAAGACAAACCGCAGTGTACTATTCTCTGACAAAACACAGAGACAAAACGCAATTAAGAAACGTCTTCTAGGGAGACAAAACGCAATATCCAGAAAACCTTCAAATCATAAAAAATCACCCTTTTGAACGTTTAAGCTTGGTTTTTCTTGCACAACTTGGTACTAGAAGGCTAAAACTACACTAAAACACTAACTTTAACACCACAAACGTGAGAATCAAAGAAAGCCAATGTAAGAACCATAAACCTTCAAAAACTAAATTTTTTATTAATTCTTCCAAGAGAAACGCACATACAATCTAAGTAATTATCCCATGTGCTCTGATACCAATTGTAGTATATTGGAAATCATAACACAATCAAGGATTAGTGTGTAGGCCGATTCTAGAGAGAGAAACTAGGAAGTTCTAGTGAGATAAAATCACTTAGTGTGTGTTTGTTATACAATGAACATCTAACCCCTTCCCATGGCTGGAAAGGGGGTATAAATACATGTGTTTCTATGCCCTAATGGGCTTTGGTATGGGCTTACAAGTGGGTAAAAGACCCGGCCTAATACCATGAGTCATACGCTTACGATTAAACTACGAGGTATGCTATTCTAGTTAATACACGGGGTGACCGAGTCTTTTTCGAAAACCTAACACATTTATAGGGTAATTTCAAGCCGTGCTTGAGTTTCTATTTGTTTTTAGCGTCTAAGAAAGTCAAAAAAAATTATATTGTTGCTCCGAGAGCGTGATTATGTTATTTTTGTATTTTACGATGTTTCCTCCAGTTTTTCATAAAAACCGTGTTTAAAGTTTGTGTTTTACGTGATTTAACGTTTTATTAAACGTTTTAAAGTAAAATTAGTGGGACGTATTTAAAATATTTACTAACGTGGTGTGACCCGAGTCTTTGGCCGATTCTATTTATAAAAGAAACACTTTAACACTTTGTACTAGTTTTGAAGGACTAATAAGAAGGAAAGACTAAAATTGCCAAATTGCCAAAGTTGTTTTCTATAAATACAACTCAACACACACATTATAACACTTTACAAAAAATTTCACTCTTTTCCTCCTCCTTTCTCTTGTTCGACCGGTCAAAGCACCACCACCACTATTCCGGCCAACTTTCAAACATGCAATTAAATTTAATTACATATTATTGATCCTTGTATCAAGGCTTACAAATCCCACTAATAAAGTCCTACATGCATTAAGATTTGGATAAGTTAGATTTTTGGTTGATTCTTGAACTTTTTGAGTATAAAGGGGTGTTCAAAAGAGTTAGATTAGTGATGTATTGAAGTTGGTTGATTGAAAAAGGTTGGTTTGTTTGGTCTTGGGGTTTGTCTGATTTCAAAGAAGTAAGGGGGAACCATAGTTGATTTTTCTTATAAGCTTTGTAGCTTCTAGTTATATTTTTTGTGATGATATATTTGATTAATAATTGCGTGATTATATGATTATTGCTAAAAGGTTCAAGTGCGAAAATAGATTGGAATGCTTATTGGTTATTGACCAAAGTTAATGATTTTGAATGCTTAAATATGGATAGTTAAGCAATGTTTGAAGTCAGATGGATTTAAAAATGTACATTTAATAGGTTTTGGGTTGACCAAGTTTGACCAAAAAGTTTGACCGACTTATAGCGAGTCGAGAAATTATTTGAAAGTTATTTTTGATGATGAAAAGTGATAGTATACGCCTTTAGCTATGTTTCGCTAGGTGGATCGTCACGTAACCTAAATATGAGAACTTTTTACGGCCGAGTCAAGTTTGGTTATTTTTGGGGTTAAAGTCAACTACGAAGTTTGACTTTTGAAAGTCAAACTTGCGTAAACTTTTGAATATGATTTGTAATGAGCAATGGGTTAGTAATGTTAGTTAATTGATATAGAAATATGAAGTTCAGATTATATTATCCTTACTTTCGGTAACTTTCTAAAAATGGAAACTTTGTGGAAAAGTGTCATGATATTGTTAGTGCGTCAAAGAGAAATGTTTTGCGTCGCACTTGGAGATTATAGTATATGATTGTATGTACGTAATAGTGATATATATATATAGATGCAAGTATGCATTATATGAATTATTATACTTTTAGTCACGTACCGCTATATATGTATTATATAGATCGCGGTTAAGACGTGAAGCTATTTGCGCTTGTTGAATTGATTGAACTGGATATTTTGCTTAAGGTGAGTTCATAGCCTCGCATTTAAATATTTTGATTATTTTTAAACCCGCGAGGGGTATACATGTTTGTTTTATAAAATCAAACACATATGATTTTATGGTATGCTAGACCTAATTATGAGATTGTTTCCGCATAAGTAGCTATTGTCGAAGTCCCTTATTTCATGAACCGTTAATCGCCTTGTGAGGTGAATGCTAATGCATTAAATAGATCTATTGGGTTTGACAACCCTATTCGGGGTATGAATCCTTGTGAACACCCTGTCAAACGGACATTTTTGTATTTAGAATTAATAGGTATATGACAATAATATCTTGTTTGGGGCACCTTAACATATGAAATGACATATGTATTGTTAACTTTTGATGTCATGAGCTTATTGCGTGAAAGAAAAGAGATTGGTATACATGGTATTCGTTGCAATGTTTTCCCGAGAACCTATTTATGTGTTCAAAGATTATTACTTATTGATTATTTTAAACTCTATGAATTTTACTCAACATTGTTATTGACGTTTTAAACATGTTTTATCTCAGGTAACCAAGGATGAAGGCAACGATGGCGTAGAGGTATCGTGCGTGTGATGGATTTAGTGAAGGACTACTTGTGTGTTCCTTGTCTTTTAAAAACAATGTCGTTAAGTTTTTTTTTTTTTGTATTTGTTTTTTTTCCAAAAACAATGTCATTATTTTGAAAAAATAGTTTTTCAAATGTTGTAATGGTTGTGGTTACGATTCTGTGGGACCTAACTGTTTTACATCCTGTAATCATGGAAATAACATGTTTGTTAAACGTCTCATTTGGGTCGTTTTCTATTATCTTGGTTAACGGTGCTATTTAGTAACACCCAATTGCTAATTCCGCTATGCAATCTAAAGTAAAGTTTTTGGTTGGTGTGTACCGAATGTAAAAAAGACCTAAGTTATAGAGAACTAGGTCGAGTCTTTTTGAAAACCTAAACTATAACGCTTCTACACGCATGCCAAGACTACTCGTTGCCATTGGTTACATATGAAAAGAAACTTTAAAATCCAACTTTAAGGACTTGGCAAATTCAGCCCCTAAAGTTGTATTTTGGCTTTGCTTTGACTTTTCTTTTGACTTTGACTTTGTCGGGGTTGACTTGGGCTTTGACTTTTGGCTTCTCTTCACGCTCTTTTTATTTTCGTGCTCAGTTTTGTCGTTTTTGGCTTTGTTTTTCGTCCTTTTCTGAATATCCGTTTCCTGCACAACACAAATGCAAAACAAACATATATTTGGCAGTTTTTGTCTGTTTTTGGTCATTTAAGTCCGTTTTTTATGGAGAAAGGTATGTGTAATTAAGCACATACCAATCATACACCTTAAAATGATACCATACACCTATTTAAACCACTTAGCACACATATACTACACATAGCACACAAGAATCACACAAAATGAACTTTTAGCCATTTCTAACAGAATTACTAACCTGATTAAATCACGGTTGTTACAGATGAAGACAAGGACCCAGAAGAAGACGAATTTGAGGAAGAAGAAGATCCTCAAGAGGAAGAAGATGATATGGAAGTCAACATCGAGGAAGATGAGAATGAGCCTGAGTTGACATATCCATATGAAGAGGTGGATCCTCTTAACTCCCGCCGCCTACTTCTGAGTCAGAACCTGAGGATGCGATCGAGGTTGAGAACCCGATTGAGCACGAGGATGAGACTGTTCCTGCTAGTGTCCATGAGGTAGGTGATTCGTCTATTGCTCCTTTTCTTTGAGAGGACAGTGATGGTCTATTGCCTGGTCTTATGAGAAGGGACATTAACTCTCTTTTTGGTCGGATGGCTTCTCTTTTAATACGACTGTGTGGTCGCGAGATGGCGTATGTATTGGTCAAGAAGAAAGGAAAAGCAAAGGATGAGTATTATGGTAAGTTGATTTTGGATTTGGGTAATGAAGTGCATTCTAGTGTGGAGCAAGGAACGTCTGCAATGGAAAAGCTGGTTGAAAAGCTTGGTAATGCTGAGGATAAAGCTGAGTGTTAGAGATTGAAGGAGGAACTTGAAGAAGCAAGGTTGAGCAACACATTCCTTCATATGCAGAACAAACGAGTCAAGAGAAATCTCTATTAGACTAGAGTTCGAGCTCATGAGTTCTACCAAGAGATGATTCGTAGAGGATTTATGTTTGAAGAAAGACCGAATGAAGCTATCAATGTTCCGATTGAAGATGAGAAGAGTCTATCATCTGAGTCGCGAGGATCTCCTCATGATGCTTAGTAGTTTAGATTCATTAATAGTATCTTTATTTTGTAATCACTAAACTGAGTCCTCGGTTAGTAGAATTAGTGCTAATGGTTGTAACGATTTATATCATTTCATGAAACAATGCAACTATATATTAACTCTTTTGTGATAAAAAATGAATGACTATCTTTTGATTACTACTTGATGTTGTGTGACTATTGTTATGATTGATTTGTCATTGTACCATGTTATGAGTATATCATGTTATGAATGCTTATCAGATTGTTTTCTGTGTGACGTGACAGAATCATGCCTCCAAAGTCTGCACCTATGACTTAAGCTGCTATTCTTCAAATGATTAAGGAAAGTGTTGATGCCGCTATTGCAGCTGAGCGGGCAAGGCAAGCAAATGTCAGGAATGATGCTAGTGGATCTGGGCCAGTTAGGGGTCAAGACACTGCACATGCTGTTCGTGAGTGCACTTTTTTTAGGTTTATGAAGTGCAATCCTGCTGTCTTTCGTGGGGTTAAAGGAGCTGTCGAACTGAGAAGATGGTTCGAGAAAACTGAGAGTGTATTTGAGATTAGTAAGTGTGCAGAGGGTAAGAAGGTAAAGTTTGATGCTACTACATTGGAAGGACCATTTTTGACT
>BQNB010070898.1:0-32961 GCA_026074375.1 Tanacetum coccineum
ACGACTTAATGCTATCAGCAGAAACGAACATCTCTAACAGCAGAAACGACACTTAGTCGTTTTTAATTTGTCCCAACAGAACTATTTCAAGTTTCTTTTTAAGCTATCCTATAGTTATTTCTCCTATATGAATTGCAAATTTTAAGCCCTTAATATCTTGTAAATAAATAGACTCATTTGCTTTATAAACTTCAAGTTTTTCTTCCACTGACTCTAAACCTGTCTTATAACCTAGAACCATTAACTCAGATTTCTTTAAATCTTTTAATAGTTTATCATATAGAGACTTAAGAAGTTCAACAATTTCTAAACAAGATTTTGAACAAATAGAATCATTGAGGACTTGAAGATGAGAAAGCCATGAGTGCATAATTAGGCCCTTCCTCTGCCTGATCACTCCAGTCATATCCACTAAGACCATCACATGACACCAAAGCTGTAGAAGTAGATGTTTACATAGGCACAATCCTTCTTGAGCTTTCCTTGTTCTTGTTGTCTTGATTTCTTGAAGCTCTGCACTCCCTAGCAAAATGTCCCCTCTTGTTGCAGTTGTAGCACTCTACTTTGAACTTATCAAAACCAATAGTCTCATTGCCATTAACAGTAAGCTTCCTTCCTGTGTTCTTCAAAAACCTTCTTGCCCTCATAGTCAACATGGCCATTTGCCATCTCAAATTTATGTCTTCCATGTCATCTGGATGGATTTGTTGCAAGTCCTAATGTACAAGTTGAGGACTATTTGGTTGACTAGTAAAGAATGAACAAATAACAGCATCACTCAAGTTATCAATATTTGTAGAGTTAGCAGCATTAACTTGGGTGCTAGCAGTAGAAACTCTATAAGCAGTATTAACTGCTTCATTAGTGCTGCTAGTGTTGTCATTTGAAGATGACACAAAAGGCATGTTTTGTATACTTGAAATTGAGCTTGATATCCCTTTAACTCTTGGTTCCTACACCTTGAGGTTTTTGTAGAGATCATCCATGCTCATTGTATCCAAATCAGCTTTATTCCTCCATACAACAGCATGTGTGTTCCACTTAGGTGACAAACTTCTTAATAACTTTTGATTAACAACTTCTTGTGAAATCTTTTCACCCAAAATTTCCAATTGACTCGCAAGCTTTTGAAGCCTATCAAAATTTTGATCAAGCATCTTTGAGCTTGGAGCAGTAAAGTTTTTATATTGCTGCTTTAAGAGATTCCTTTGAACTTTTTTGTAGCTTCATTCCCACCAAATCTCTATTCAATAGCTTCCAGCAACTTCTTAGCATCCTTTATAGAGCTAAACTTTAACTGATGTTCATTGGGAATGCCCATCATTAAAGTGCTTCTGGCTTTCATATCTAATCTTCTCTAAGCCTTTTCTTCAGCAGTTGTAATAGGCATCTATGTCATAACACCTTCCACAATTGTTGTTTTTGGCAAGGTTGCACCATTCTCTATGACTTCCTACAGTGCATAGTCTATCATCTAGATATATTGTCCAATCCTCATCCTCCAGATCTCATACTCACCAGGTTTGAGCATGGGAACTTTGGATGCAGCAACCATGTGTGCAGAATCTTGATCCATATCTTAAAAAAGATCTTGTGTATAAAAACAGATTCTTCTCTTTCAAAGCTTTTCAACAAGCTCTGATACCACTTGTTGATCCCACTTCAATAGATCGAATTCCTTAAGCTTGTTTAAGGATTAGTTATATTAGATAAATCTAACACAACTATAGTAAAAGCTTTGTTTGAATGTATTAAAGATTATGCGAAATCTAATCTTTAATATTAAGAAGAATTATCAATGAAACAGTAATTTAAAACAAATAAGCTCCAATATTATTAATGATAATAATACGAATACTCTCAAAGTATTAGGGTTACAAAGACCTTGAAGCTATAAAAGATATATGAAAAACTATATCAAACTCTATGCCCTAGGACCTCCTTTTATACACCAAGGAGTCCTACTCGGCTTACAATACTTTCCTAAGTATATAAAATCTTTTCTATAAATAACTAATACATATCAAGTAAGCAGTACTAACAAACAGTACTAACTTACACTAGCAGTACTAACTTAATACTAGCAGTACTAACTACTTAGAATATTTTCTTGAGCAGTAGTAACTCTTCAGCAGCATTAACTTCAAGCAGTCTTTGTACTAGCAGTAGTAACTTTCACTAGCAGCATTAACTTTTGTACCAGCAGTAGTAACTACTTAGTATATTTTCTTTGAAGTTCATGAGCAGCACTAACTTCATCAGAGCAGTATTAACATAAACTTGAGCAGCAGTAATTCTAACAGCATCAAGAAGACTTTTAATCCCAACAATCCTCCCCTAAACTTGATATTCTTCTTCAAAATCATCAAGTTTCTTCATTTAAAGCTTCATCAACACCAGGAGGATGCTTCCAAACACTTCTTTACTTCTTAAGCTGTTTTATGATTCCAAACAGGTTTACAATATTTTCTAATGTTATCATGATGTTTTAAAACAAATAACTTTATGTATCTTTTACAAAAATATCTCATACATTATCACGTAAGCAATCTTGTTAAAAAAATATCTCATCTTTATCCTTTTCTTGTCTTTATCATTATGACAGGTAGAAATTTTATCTGCTGCTGTATTCGTTCAGCAGTTGTAACCAGCAACAATACTTTTATTCAGCAGCATTACTGTCGTACAAGTAGTAGTAATACTTAGAATATTTTCTTCATTTTCATCTGCTAGTAATAAGTTACTCTAAGCAGTCTAACTTTTTTGCTAACAGTTGTAACTTTTCTTTAAGCAGTACTAACATATACTTGCTTTTGTACTAAGTTACACTATTAATACATACTTCTTATACTTGCAGTCATTAACGACTTAGTAGTGTTTCTTCTATTGTCTGCTCCGAGCAGTCTTAACTTCCATTAGCAGTTTTTTAATATATATTAGCTCATGTAAATACTGACGTAATAATGCTTAGATATTTTCAACTAATATCCGATCTTGCACTAAGTTTGCTTCGAACAGCAGTAACTCTAACCTTAGCAGTATTAAGGGTTAATATACAAAGAAGTCACTATACTTTACCAAAAAGTTCGCCTAAATTACTCAACTTTTAATTTGTTCATTCAAGTTACTTAACTTTACGGGTTTGTAAACTTAGATACTAAATATTTCAAACTTGTTCATTGCGTTTACTTTGGAAGCGGGTAACCGGATGTCAACCTGTTTACCTTTGTCTACATCAGTCCACCTCATTTCCAAATCATCTCTGATTAATGTCCATGTCATCTTCACCACTCTACATTTTTCCAAACTTATTTTTTAATTAATATACTCACCTACGAATGCTCATTCAAAATAAATTCATCTATCATTACTAAACCTTCAAATTTTTATCTTAAATCCAAGTGTTTTTAAACATAAAAAAAAAATTAGTTTTTTACGTTATACTTTCATATATTATTTAAGTAAAGTAAATCTAAGTTAATACACGAATTAAAATTATTAGTTGTGGTTCTTCGGAATTTCTTCATGGTAAATATATAAAAAACCATGATCACCATCCATCAACACCACCAAATAGCCCTCATTTATTGGCGGACCCCAACCCAACTCTAAGGTGATTCCTTGCTCGACTTTGTGAAGGTAAAAAGAAGTTAAACAAAGAAGTAATTTGTCGGATTCTAAACTAACTGAGTTTAGATCTACACTATACCTGTATGGTGTCATCCCATCTTTAAACTATAAAAAGTTCTTCACGGCGCCAATATTTACCCTCCATTAATAACCCTCACGAAACAGATTATTGCCCAAACAAAAACAATGTATCTTTAATTTTTGAATACAGATAAAAGCTAAAAGAATTTGTCTTGAAAAACTGATACAACCGGAAAGAAAAAAGTAGGAGAGGGCCTCAGGGTGAGAGCTGGTTTGCAAAGAAAAAAGGTATAGTAGGTAAAAAATTTGTAGTTCGGTGAAAAGTAAAGGTGATTATGGTTGTAGTAGTTGCGGCGATCTGTGGCGTGGTGGTGTTCTGAGCTTTGGGGTGGGGTGGGAGGGAAAAAAGACATACCTAGAGAGAGAATGAGTGTTAAAATTGTGGAGGATATAATAATTAATAAGAATAAAAAAACTGATATTATTTGCTACATGGACTTATAACCGGTAATCATAAGTTAAAATAAAGGCAGTAAGTTGGATAACCGGTTATGAAGACATTAGTAACTTGAATGAACAAATTAAAAGTGAGTAATTAGAGTGAAACTTTTTTGGTTTAATAGTATAGTAACTTCTTTGTATATTAACCCCAGTATTAACTCCAAGATCATCATGAAGTCTTTTGATCCTAATAATCCTCCTCTAAACTTGATGTTCATCTTCTGAATCTTCAAGTTTTCTTGATTAAAAGCTTTATATTCACTAAGAGGATGCATTCAAACACTTTCTGGTTTCTTGTTGCTAATTTGTAATGAGACACTTAGATGTTAATAGCACATTTCAACTAATCCATTTTGTCAGCGTGAGCTTCATTGTTGAGAATTTTGTGATTGTTGCAGGTCGTGAGTGTGATACTTTTTCTCTACCAGCATAAAGATATGCAGATTCTGAAATCTCACAAAATGTACTCCACTTAAAGAAAATAGCTTCTAAACTGTCACTTTGTATCCTTGTAGATTCCTCCATACTTTACTTTCTATAGGTTCAAACATCACTTTCAGAGCAGCCCATAATACTCTTTCATATGCCTTCTCTGGCCTTGTATTCTCATGTTTAGCTTTAACATTTCCAGTGTGTTTCAGGTTTCTCTTTCAATGTTCTGGAAGCATCTTAATCATGCTGGAGTACCTTCATGAAATTCATCAAGCTCTTATGATTTGAAAGTATCTCATCTTTCCTTCTTTGATGATTTTCATGTCAAACATTGTCGGGAGGGCTTTAGTGGCTAGTGGGTATTGCATCAATTGCTTACCCATCAATCAGGAACTATCTCCATATGCTTTTTCATCTCTGCTTCATCATCTACTTCAGCTTCTACATTCTAATCTAACTTTTGCTTCTTTGAATTATCAGACTCAAGTTCTTCTCCTGCTCTTTTAGAACTGCTTTCTTATACCATCTTTGCCTTCTTGGAGCTCTCTTTTACCAACTCTGTATCCATATCTACAAACATGTTTACCCTTGTCATGGCTTTATCGAATAACTTCTGAATTTCATCATAGTTTTTGCTCTTCATCTAATTTTGTTTGTATCCAAAGCCATTTTTAATTCGTGTTTCAGATCGGTAGGACATTTGACTTCTCTTCTGAGCTTTTGTTGGTGGTTTTCTTCAATTACTCTTCTGCCTCCAGTCTTGCAAAATGCTTCTTTCTTCTATCTATTGAGCTCTACAAATTCTTTTACCTTTCTTCAATGGTCAACTCTTCTGCTCTTTGTGCTGTATCTTGCCGCTTGTTATAATCTGCATCTATTATAGCTTGAACATTATCTCATTCAACAAAGTTTTCATCTTCTTTCTTTTGTCTTGCCAGCCTTTCCTCTTCTTCTAGTTCAGCTTGCAATTCTTCTTGAAGTCTTTGAGCAATTTTTTCATCAATTAAAATTTGATCTTTCTTTTTCAAAGGTTTTTCAGGCTCAGCCATTTTTGCCTTGCCTTTGTCTTTAGCCTGTGGAAGTTGTGATGGTTGTGAAGGTGATGTTGTTTTTGTAAATTCACTTGGCTTCTTAAACACAACCCAATCTAGCTTGGGTCTTTTGTAACGTGTTGTAGTTGTTGAGTAGCTGTTGTAACATCCTTGGGTTTTTAGCTGCTTTGATTTCTATTAAGGTCGAGCAGAGTTAACTCATCAACAGTTGTTGTTGTAGCACTGGCAATAGTAACTTCAGTAGTACTAACTACCTTTTCAACCTCAACTTCCTGCTTGTCTAAAACTCCTGTATCAAACATTAAATTATCATCATTCCTCTCATGAGTCTCATTAATCAATGTAACCTCTACATCTGCATCAATATCAGCTATTTTCCTCCCTTGTTTGGATGCATCCTCTGTTACCCTAACCTTTCATCTTTTGTGGTTATATTTCTTATAGTTCTATCCAACCCTTCTTTACCTTTTAAGCCTTGGAGTTCTGACTTATTCCTCATCTCGTAGTTCTTTGACCCACTCCTTTAATTTAGCAATTCTGTAGCTTAAGAGGGTCTTTATGTTCTCCAAGTCAAGAATCTTTGTGACAAGTGGTACAAAGTTACATAATTCATTTTAGTTTCAAGTCTTTCCTCAACATGGTATGTGGATCATTGGAATGTGTAGTTTACATTTTATCAGTGGCGCCTCTTACTATTAGGCTCGTAGAATCACTGGTTGAGTAAACCTTAGTGTTTTGTTTTCTTAGGACTTCTTAGGCTTTTGCTCTTTGGAGGTTGTGATGTTGATGGTTGATTAATGGATGGGTTGTGTGTTGGGGAACAGTAGGATTACAGAAACTCTCCCTCTTGGTTTTGCTGCTTGGAAGTATCCAGGATTGGAAATAAAGGGGTTGTAGTCCATATTAGGAAAAGTCTTTGTTCCCTTGCCACTTTATGTTAGCAATGACCTTCTTTGTGTTGAGTAAGGGTAACATGAATCTTTTATGGTTTGGCCATTCTTTTAACTTGTTTATCAGGAACACTTGCACAAACCTTGGTATATTAGAAATTTAACCCCACCTTCCAAGTTCTTTATCATATTATCAAAAATGTACTTGGAAAAGTTAAATATTTAGTTTGTGGCAAGACAAATGATAGCAGAGGCCATAGTGCTACTGAATTTATTCCAAGCAGTTGTCTTAGCACTAAGGCATTGCAGAATTGTTTTGGATTAAGAATTTCTATTGTAGGTGAAAAGAAAGCTTTATTAGAGATGTAAGAGCTTTATGTAGATTTTCATACCTCATTATTTCCAGTTCTGCAATTGGTAGCATTAGTAGAATTCAGTCCATTTTTTTCAGGCAAGTTGAAAGATCTGCTTCTTTTACTTGTTTCAGTGATGATCTCCTTCTTCTTTATACTAAGGCTTGAATCTGCCTTCTCCCATGTTAACAGTTTGAACCTTTGTAGTAGTCCAGATACTTACTCTAATACATGCTAGTATAGATTGTGGGGATTATCGTTAAGCATAATTTGATGGGATTGTGCGTTTAAAAATCAACATTTTGCTTGAAATCATCACTTTTAATGTGGTTTATCTAAGAATGCGGACTTGGTTTGTGTGAACTAGCGAACTTTAGGGCAGACATTGATGTTGGGTTTTGATGATTAACAATGAAATTAAGTTAGGGTTTATGATTAGAGGGTATAACAAAGATTGAAATCGATTAAGTGATTGAATGAAACCCTCAATCGAAGTAGTTTAGAAATCACCCTCAAACATATTATTCTGGAACTAGCAGTATAAGTTAAGCACTACTGCATTAACGGAACCCAACAGTTTAGCCCTAGCAGTAGTAAGTTATGGCCTGACGAATTAAACTTAACTAGCAGTTGTAAGTTTAGCCTAAACATTAACTAACTCTGCAGTAGTAAGTGTTTGCCTAACAACATTAACTTTGAGTCACCAGATTTAAATCTAATTTTGTTCAAAAAGCGATTTCCATTATCAATTTTGATTCTTCACAAGCTCTCTTTCTGTTTTTATTCTCCACTATATCTCTAATTTCTTTTTCTCACTGAATCACTCTGTTGTTTTTTTATGTCACACGTTCTTCTTTCTGTTTTTTTCTTTCTCACCAATTTTCTCAATTATTTTAGATCACAAAAGTCAATCTTTTTATTTTTTGTTTCATACATCCTCTCTTTCTATTTTTCAGATCACTTTTCTCTTAATTCTGTTTATCACCAATTTTCTCTATTATTTTTATTTTCAACATCTCTCTTTTTGTTTTTAATGCTCACTAATTTCTGCATTTCTTTTTACTCACAGATCATTTGTCTGTTTTTGATTTCTCTTAATTCTCACAGTATTAATTATACTTAACCGTATTAAGTATAACTAACAGTATTAACTTAGCAGTATTAAGTATAACTAGCAGCACTAATTATACTTAATAGTAGAAACTTTTAAGTTACAAGTACTTACTTAAATTTCCATCCTTAGCAGCTTTTGCATTCTATTTCAATCATCATTTGTGTATAATCCGCTGCACATTAACACAAGTAACCTCCCCTTAATCAATACTTTAGAGGTTAAGCATTCCAATACTTGCAATCAGATATTCAAATCTGCTAACATCAAATGTTTTTGTAAGAAAATCTGTAGCATTCTGATCTGTGTGAATTTTAATCATCTGAATAAGCTTTTTCTCATTAGAATCTCTGATAAAGTGATGCCTAATCTTAATGTGCTTTGTATTTGAGTGAAAAACAGGGTTCTTCACTATGCAAATAGTACTTTCATTATCAATATGAATCTTAGTCTGCATAAAGTTATATCCATAATCCACCAATTGATTTTGAATCCAAAGCACCTATCTACAATAATTAGAAGCAGCTATATACTCAGCTTCAGTTGTGGAATTAGCAACCATAGTTTGCTTCTTGCATTGCCATGAAATCAATCTACACCTTAGGAATTGACAACCTCCTATTGTGGACTTCCTATCTAAGATTGCTCCTGCATAGCCACTGTCAGTATATGCCACCAAATCAAAAGGTGAATCCTTGGGATACCAAAGGCCCAAATTAGGTTGACCTTTAAGTATCTAATAGGATCCTTTTCATATCATTGAAGATGTGATTTTTTTAGGATTGAACTTGGAATCTTACCACAAGCAATACTGTAAACATAATATCAAGCCTTGAAGACAAGTTAGATACATCATGTTCCAAATCCATGGATCTATACACAGTGTTCTTTTACATCTTCAACCATCTGCGTCTCTTTGAGCAAAAGGCTTATGGGTTTCCCATGGGTGTGCTTGCTATCTTGTACATCACCAAAGCCTATCTTTCTTCAAACTTTTTTTAGTCCATACTTGTCTTGGCTTATAAAAATCCCATCTTCCTTCTGCTTCACTTGCAGTCCTAGGAAGAATGTGAGTTCACCTATAGAACTCATTTGAAACTTCTTATGCATTATTTTCTCAAAAATCAGGTCCTTAATGACTCTTTGTAGAGCTAAAAAATGATATATCTACATACACTTAAAACTAACAGTAATATCACAATTTATCCCTTTTGATAAATAAAGTCTTGTCTATATTTCCTCTTTGAAACCCGTTGTCTAATAAATAGTTGACAAGGTTTATCATACCAAAGCTCTTAGGAGCTTGTTTGCAACCATAGGAGCCTTTTCTACCCTTGGTAAACTTGTCAGGGAAGTATGGCATCTTCAAATCATGGTGGTTGACAACAGAGGATTCCTCTTCAATCTTTCCATACAGAAAAGTACTCTTGATATCCATCTGATACACCACAAAGTCTTTAAATAAGGCATAGGCTAAGAATAGCCTAATTGCTTCAATTCTGGAAAAAGGAGCAAAAACCTCATCATAATTCAATTCCTTCCTCTTTGTGGTGTATCCTTACGCGACCAATCTTGCTTTATTTCTTAATCATTTATTCCTTCTTTCATCTTTCTTGTTTTTGTACACCCATTTAGTACCAATGGTCCTTTTGCCATTAGGTAAATCCACTAAGGTCCAAACCTGTTGTAACTTGAACTGCAGAAGCTCCTCTTGCATAGCTTTTATCCAGATTGGATCTTTTAATGCTTGGATTACCTTTTTGGGCTCTTTCTTGGTGATAAGGAAACATACAAACAGGACATTCTGAAAGTCTTTATGGTTGGTCCTTGCTGCACTGAACTAAAACATAGCGTTGTTTAGTTCAATCTCTTTGTTTTTCTTTGGTTTGAGGTTGCTGAATTTTATGTCTCTTATGATTTGTTCAATAAAAACTGGATGATCCTTGTGAATTCTTGGTAGTTGGAATAGGACTGAAGGGTTTATGTGTATCAAAAATGTTATGTAGCCTCTGCACCAACATCTTCATCATCATATGAATAAACAATATCTTTTAATTCAAGCATATTTAGATCATTTAGAAGTTCAATGCTTGTTTTTGGATTAACAACATTAACTTCTAAGCCAACAGCATTAACAGTTGAACTAACAGCATTAACATTGTTAGTGCTATTTCCCATCATAGCTAGTATGATTATTGTTTGTGCTGTTATATTGTCAATCCGTCTCTAGATTAATTCTTGGTCTCTGTACTTGAAACTTACTATCTTTCCTTCAGTTGATTTCCACTTTCTGCCCTGATCTTCAGCATCCTTCTTTTATCCACCCATGATGGTTGTGAATCCTAGCATCAGGAGAATCCTTTGAACTAGAAGAGAATGATGGATTTTGAATAGATAATGGTAGCAGTATGTAATCTTTGCCAGGTATTTTCTCCATTCTAGCTTTACCTGCATTATCATATGCTTTTGTACTTGCATTACCATTAGATTGATTCCCTTGCAACAACTGCTTAGAATTCTTGAATTTGTTTGTGCATTCTATTTATCAAAAGCCAATTCGACCCTACTTCTGCAATATTAGGTGTATCCTCAACTAACTTAACATGCCAGTTCTTCTTTCTACTATCTTGTTCTACTGTGATTACTCTGAATGCTTTGATATTGGTAGTGTATCTACAAAGAATTGTTGATCCCAATCTTATGATTAATTCTTTAGCGTGTAAAGGTTAAGTACCTTGGATAATTTCACAAAACACTTTGGTATAAACTTTGTGTGTATATTAAAGAGTATGCGGAATCTACTCTTTAATACTTAGAAGAACTAAAAATGTAATAGTAAATATGATTGAACAAAGATGTATCAAAAAGTATTTCAATATTATTAAGCTCAATATACGGTGTACTCTGAGTTTAGTACTAGTGTTTACAACCCTTGAAGCTATTATTATGGTGTATGCACCTCTATCAATTAATTCGCATTAACATCATAACCAAGGATTCCTTTTATACACCATGGACGTACTTTACAAAGATAAACTACAAATTTCTCTAATTCTAATCTTATATGCATTATTTTCTAATCTTAATAGAAATATACATAGAATAAGTCCAATATATCACTTTCATACGTCTTCATCCCTTTAGCAGTCTTAAGTCTTCATGTAGTGTTAAGTTAGTACTGGCAGTACTAACTTTCTTCTAGCAGTACTAACTAGTTAGTACTGGTAGTGTAATCTGGTAGTACTATGTCTTTGGCTTGACAGTACTAAGTGTATGGGTTTAATTCTCCCAATAATCCTCCCATAAACTTGTGATTTACCTTCAATCTAACCAGTTTCTCTGAATTGAAACTCTGTGCCTGAGTGGATACTTCCAAACACATTATTTATTGATCTGTTTGCTTGTTCGAAGATTTTCCTTTGAAGCTCATTTGCCATCTCTGTATGTCTTTCTACTATCGGCCTGTTTAACCAACATCAAAGTAAATAACTCTTTTTGAAAATGGATATTCTTTCTCTAGCCAGCATGAAAATATTTATTCCTCTTCTCTATAGACACTGATGAACCCAGCATGTATCATATAATATCCGATTCCATAGATCATGCATATATCTCTGAAGTTTCCATAGTGTATCATCAGTATTAGGTTCAAACAACCTCTTCAATTCAACCCATACTGTTCTTTCTTTGTCATCAGTACGTTCTGTTGAACTAAATCTTTCTTTAACCAAATTCCATAGCATCACCAAGTCATCCGTGTCAAAGATTTTCAACATATCCTCAAAGAATTGATATGCTTCTTTATGATTACCAACCCTGATGATCTTCTAATATTTTCTAGATTCTTCAGTGTAAACCTCCCAGTCAATGATTGGATATTTGACCTGTAAGGCTTCAACATAAACTTCTTCCACTAGAACTACCATCATCATTTGTTGTAAATCCTCTTGTGACAATTCTTTTTCCTCTTCATTTGGTTGTCTTGAAATGTTAACGGCTTCATTTGTCTTCTGTCTCTTAAAACCTTCTATGATTCAAGTCTGTTCGGACAACCTTTAGAACTTCTAACTTTTACAGAATCCGTAATTTTTGCTTGTGAACTTCCAACTGCTAACTCTGGTGCTCTTCCTCTATCTTCAATCTCCATGGGTACAAAAGTGTTGAAATTCTTCATTATAGTTTCAAATAACTCCTTGAGCTCATCAAAAGAATATCTTTTCAATTGTTGTAGTGTATGACTTCCTATGTGCTTGATGTAATTAATCATATAATTATTCTGTTGAGCTTGTGTCACGGGCTTGTTCCTCTTTGCTTCAGCTTTTTATGCATCAAAATATTTCTTTCTCTGATTAATAAGATCTACAAGCATCTTTACTTGATCAACTTCACTGTATTTGTCCCTTTCTTCTGCTTGAAGTCTTCTAGATAGCCTTCATCAGCTTTTAACTTCTTGCTTTAAGTTTTCCGATTTCTTCCTCAGTTAAGATTAAGCTGGCTTCATGACTCTAGCCCTCTTTGTCTTTCTTCTTCATCAGTTCTCTATGTAGTCTCCCTGCTGCTTCATGACCAAGCCTCTCTTATTATTTCTATAGTTTAGTTCTCTTAGTCTGTTCATCATCAGATTCCTCCATTTTACCTTTGCATTTATCTTTGACTATAACTGGTGAAGGAATACTGATGTTAACCTCTTGAACCATACCAGCAGTACTAACTGGCATTGATGCACCAGCAGTACTAACTGATTCTTTAGCAGTACTAAACAACCTACTAGCAGTACTAATTTCACCACTGCCAGTACTAACTGCCCTTCTTCTTCTAGTATAAGTGTAAACATTTTCTTTAGTTGCATCTGCAAGTACCTTAGTTGCACTGAAGACTCCTAACCGATCTTCAGGTTGATCTTCTTGACTATGTGTAGGAGTAACCAAAGTAACTCCTGCATCTTAATCAATTTCTTCTATCATCCTCCCTTGTTTGGAAGAATCCTCTAAATCCTCTTCATCATCTGAAACCATAATATTTGATCTTCTTTTAGCTTGGTTGTACTTGACAGTTTTCTCTAATTTTTTCACCTTTTTAATAAGTTTGGTATAAGCAGCACCATATACCTTCTTTGTTTGCTTTAAGTCTGCCTCCAAGCTCTCTACTTTCTTGGACAATGTTGTATATAAAACCGTCAATTCTTATAGTGTCATACTTCCCTCATCACTTCCAAGTGTGTAAACTCTTAGGAGAGGTGAATCACAAGGCGGTGTAGGTACCATCTCAGGACCTTTAGTCTTGGCGCAATGGATCCATCTACGGCTTCTTTGCTCCTTAGGACTACCTCTTACAATTCCTGAGGGAAGTGGCACATTAGGCCATTTCATGGATTGGGTCACTATTTTTGTTACCACTTGCTCTGCTCTACATCTAGCTTAGCAGAGTTGTGGCAGCCTTTCCACTCTGTCATCCCACTCCTCATAGACAGCCTCATCTGGTACATTGGGTATAGGTTCACTAGTCTGAGGTGGTGGTTGGGGTTTAGAGGGATGTCCTAAACCTTCACCTTCTTCTGCTTGAATTGCTATCATACTTGGAAACAAAGGTGTGTGTTCCCCAGAAAAACCTCTTTTCATATTGCTAAAAAGTTTTAGAGTTAAATTAGGTGCAATATATTTTCTGTTATGGGGATTAAGGAATCTTTTGTTCTTGTCCAAAAATATTTGAATAAATCTTTGATACATTAAAAAATTTAAAATTTACCTTATCCTAGTTGTTCACCATACCATCCAAATCAATTTAGAAAAGTTTAAATAGTTATAGTTTTTGTGGCCAAGCAAATAATAGCAGTTACTATATTGCTACTAAATTGTTCCCAAGAAGTTTTCTTAGGGCTAAGACAGTGTTGGATGGTATGGATCAAAAATCTTCACTGAGGGGAAAATTTGCCTTTTTGAAAAGTCAGTTTATCATCAGTTAAAACATATCCCATCAGTGAGAGTTGATCAAAAATTTTAGTAGTTGGCAAGACACTAATACCATCTATATCTGCTAATTGAAGATTGTCTCCTAACAAATGCTTTAGTAATAGTGAATTCTTTGCTATCAACTGTGGCACTTTATTTTTTGTTCTCCATTATCAACTGTTCTGACTAGTAGCAGTTCTGCAATACTTTTTCGATTAGAGGATCACATCAGATAGTAGGAATTTCCTAGTAAGAGCATACCTTTCTAAATTATCATTGAGAAAATCTACTATCTCTTGGAATACTTCACTCCCAGTTGGTTTCTTTAGAAAGGCTACCATGTTAGTGTTTGTCGCTGAATTCCAATTCGCATTAGTGATGAGTTATGATAAGGGTTCTGGGTGAGTGTCGTTA
This sequence comes from Tanacetum coccineum, assembly GCA_026074375.1. Taxonomy (NCBI): domain Eukaryota; kingdom Viridiplantae; phylum Streptophyta; class Magnoliopsida; order Asterales; family Asteraceae; genus Tanacetum; species Tanacetum coccineum. The sequence continues at coordinate 14,353 of BQNB010070898.1, forward strand.
ATGAGAGCTATAAGAGTGTGGCAAAAAGTTAATTGTGATTTTATAGACAACGCTCTAGGTTTTTTGAATGGGATCCGACTGAATAAAATGAATTCTTTATTTTGAAGAAAGCTTATAAGTGAAAGAAAGATCAAGAATTATCCAATTATTGACCCCTATAATGACGAAATATTGGCAGAAATATCTCAAACGGCTATATTTAATGCCAAAAATTTGTTATGCTCACAATCAGTATTAACGGTAGCCCAGCAGTACTAAGTTTAGCCTAACAGTACTAAATAATGCTCAGCGGTACTAAGTTTAGACTAACAGTACTAACTTTTGAGGTACCAGTTTTAACCTCAATTCTGTTCCAAAAGGCATTTCCATCATCAATGTTGATTCTCACAAGCTCTCTTTCTGTTTTTAAGCTTACTATATCTCTCAATTCTTTTGCTCACTGAATCACTCTGTTTGTTTTTATTTCACAAATCTCTTTATTCTTTTGAGCTCACACTTTCTCTCTGTTTGTTTTTTGGTTTCTCTTATTTCTTTTAAGCTCACTTTTTCTCTCTGTCTGTTTTTATTTTCTCTCATTTCTTTTAAGCTTACTTTTTCTCTCTGTCTGTTTTTATTTTCTCTCATTTCTTTTAAGCTCACTTTTTCTCTCTGTCTGTTTTTATTTTCTCTCATTTCTTTTAAGCTAACAGTATTAATTATAACAGCAGTAGAAAGTATACTTACCAGTAGTAAGGTAGTCCAACAGTACTAACTTGAATGTATTATTAGCTTGCTGTTTATTGTTTCATTCCATTGAGAAAAGCATGCATTAGTTGCAAAATCTACTGCATATTAATTTTTTTTTTTTTTTTTTTGAAAATACCCCATAAAAAAAAATTTTACCTCCCCTCATTTAATACTTAAGGTTAAGCATTCCAAGACTTGCAATTAGATATTGAAATCTTCCAACATCAAAAAGCGTTTGTGAGCTAAATCAGCAACATTTGTGATTAGTGTGAATCTTATTCATTTTGTAATAAGGGCTTCTTCTCAGGTTTGAATCCTGATGAAGTGAGTAATTTAAAGTGGTTAAAATAATATAATTTTTATATATTTAACTTAACGAATATTCTAATACCAACAATCATCACATTATAGTCTTTGAGTGATCATGGATTCTTAATATGCAGATGTGCTTTTATTGTCAATGAAATTCTTGGTATTCATAGTTGTATACATAAATTCTTAGCATTTGATATTGAATCAGAGTATTGTCCACAGAACTAGCAACACCTACATACTCTGCTTCAGTAGTAGAGTTAGCAACTATAGTTTGCTTCTTGCATTGCCATGAAATCAATCTTCTTCCAAGAAATTGACAACCCCTTGTTGTAGATTTCCTATCTAAACTTGCATTAGCATAGTCCTTTCAATATACCTTCAAGTCAAAGGTGTGATTCCTTAGGATATCAAGCCTAAATTTAGGTTAAACCTTTCAAGTATTAAGATTCTTTTCCTATCATGAAGATGTGAAAAACTTTAGGGTGACTTGAAATCTTTACCTAAGCACATACAACAAATTATATACTAGGCCTAGAAAATATAAGATACATCTATTATCCATCTTTGGATACTATAATGTGAACATCAACATCTTAGGCTTAGCATCCTTGAGCAATGGTTTGAAGTTCCATGGGTATGTACTTGCTGTCTTTACAGTTAAAAAACAAAACTTCTTCAAGATTTCATATCACATTTACTTGTTCCTGATTTGATGAAATCCCTTCATTCTATTTGTGTCACTATGAAGTCCTTCTAAAGATGAGTGAGTTCACCCATGAACTTATCTGGATATTTCTTAGCATCAACTTCTAAATAGTTCAATAACTCCTTCTTAGTAGATCCAAAAATGATATCATCTAACTATTACTTGAATAGTAGAATATCAACTTTGATTCTTTTAATTAATCCAAATTCTTATCAATCGACCTCTCTGAAATCCCATTGTCCAATAATAAGGTAGATAGAGTCTCAAAAACCAGGTCTAGGAGCTGATGTAGACATATATCCTTTCTACCTAGTATTTGGGTAGGGAACTTCTAGATCTTCAAATCCTGGAGGTTGACAGACATAAACTGCTTTCTTCAATTGTGCCATACGAATTGACTCTTCTTTACATCCTATCAGGTCACAACAAAGTCTTTAAATGATGCTTAGGCTAAAATAGCCTAATTGCCTTCAATTCTAGCAACTATGAGCAAAAAACTCATTCATAAATCTATTCCTTCTTCTTGAGTGTAACCTTGGTGCAAACAGTCTTGCTTGTTTCGAATCACAATACTTCTCATTCTTTCTTGTTTCTGTAACCCATTTTTTTCCTGGCCCTTTTGCCATTAGGTAAATCCACCAATGTATCTAAACTTGTTGTAATTTGACTTGTAGAAGTCTTCTTGCCATAGCTTCTATCCAGGTTGGATCTTTTAATGCTTGGATTACCTTCTTGGTCTCTTCCTGAATAGGAACAGTCCAAATATGACATGTATGAAGAGTCTTATGAGTTTTTCCTTCATAAGCAGCACTAATAAACCCTTGTTCATTAGAAGTTGTGGTTCATCATTGCTAGCATCCTTTGAAGAAGAATCAAATAGTGAACCATCTTTCCATAGTGGCATTAAGATGTAGTCTTGGCTAGATCCTGGCTCCTTGCTAGAATGACATGTACCATTACTTTCTTTTGTCCTACAAAATCATTAGAGTTTATACCTGCAACAACTGGCACATAATTCATTGATTTTGTTAGAACATCAATATCAACAGCCATTTGGTCATCACTTGTACAATAATAGGCTTAATCCTCAAAAAACCTAACATGCACGTTTTCTTTACTTCCTAGTTCTAATGTTGATATCTAAAAGCCCTTACTATTTCAATGAGTATCTAATAACGTAATCCATCACCGGCTTTCCATCAAATACTTGCCTAAATGATCCTAAAGTATCTAACAATGGTAACATGCCACCCAAATGGTTTCTTGAAACTTAGAGAAGGCATGTTTCCTACCTCTAAGAGTTCATAAGAAGGTCTTGGTATGAGGTTACTACTAATACCTAATTCTGCACATAGCAAGCAGTATTAACTACTTCAGCCCAAAATGTAGTAGGCAACTTAGAGTCAGCTAACATGGTTCTATTAGTGTCCTATTTCTTCTCTCGGTAATACCATTTTACTGAGGAGTTCTAGCTACACTAAATTCCCTCTTAATGCCTTTCTTTTTACAAAACTCACTCATAACACTATTTTTTAACTCTGTTCCATTGTCAATATCTATTTATCTTATACTTTTTATCAACTAGATTTTTCTATTGAGTTATAAAGCTCTTATGAATGCCAATAGTTTCATCATTAGATGCCTTAAAAGAAAACCAAGTAAATCGTGCTTTATATCATCAATGACAATAGCCAATATTTCTTATCATTAAAGGTCACAAAAGTTAGACCAAACAAGCTCCATATGCAACATCTAATAAAGGCTGAGTAATGAGTTCTGAATTTTGGATTAAAGGAGCTTTATGTTTGTTTTCACTTAAGGAAATTCGGAAAAAGCAACACAAGTTTGGTCATTTTTCAAAAATGTTTTTTAGGTAAACTTTCACAAGGTTTTTCCTTAACAAGTTTATTAATAGTTATTTTATAATTTAATGACCAGTCTCTGATGGCCCTGCACACTGATCACCAAGTGTGGATTTACAACAAGACAAGTTAAACTTGCTTTAGGAAAAATATTCTTATATCAACTTGTACTATATTGTTCTTCTAGGAACTTTAAGTAAAACCTGACTTTCATCAGCTAACTTAAAGTCAGGAGACAGAACAAAACATCCAGTGTCAGTAAAAAGAACACTGTTCTTTTTGTCACACATTTGTGAGACACTAAAAAGGTTTTTACTGTACTCCTTGCCAAAGTACACATCCTCAAAAATCAAGCTTTACAGTTTTACGAGTTCCTTTACCAGACTTCTTCCTCCTTTGGCTCCTTTCCAAAGGCCATCATATCTCACATCAAATTCCTTGAAGTCTGAGAGATAGGACATGTTCCCTGTCATGTGCCATGAGCATCTACTATCAACATAGCCTTAATCTTCTTTTTGTAGATGACCCTACGCATAAAAATAAGGAAATTTGTTTCCTTTTGGGACCCAAGCCATCACTAACTTGGATCTGCCTCGTGCATCAACATTTAAATTATGTCTCTGAAAGTATTTGATGCACTGTTAGTTTTGTAGGTCTCCAACCCAACTTGCTGAGGCCTTAACTGCATTAACCTGATTTGTTGACAACATTAACTATGGCTGAATTTGCCTAGCTAGTTATTAATGATTTTGCCTATCAGTTATAATAAAAACTTCCCTTTAGCAGTAGTTAACTTTTGGCTCTAATTTTTGTAAGTTAATGTTGTTTTTTATACTATTAGGGCATCTTTACAGTTGATTTGTGTATGATTTGAAAAACATGCCATTGGTTAGCACTATAACTAGTAGTTTTGGGTTATGGCAGTATTAACAGGCATAGTAGTTTAAGTGGTCTATTGGCCAGTTGTTTTATTTAAATGTTTCTTTGATCTTTGTATCCTGTGAGCACTGGGTGAGCATTTTTTTCGTAGATTATTTGTAATTCATCCCTTGTATTATTATATTCCCCAGATACCATCTTTCTTTGAGGTAATTGCAGTTAGTTTGCAAATGGTTAAAACTTGCCACGACAAATCAGTTTATTATACATTAAATGTAAACTTCTTAGTTGTTGGAGTAATTCTTCATAAAGTTTTAGAACCTTCTGAATTTTTCCAGTTCTTTATTTTCCCCTAGAAGTTTGTGACCTGTCATTTCAGCATTACTTAACTGGTTTCCTAAACTGGTTTTTATTGTTGTGAGGTATACAAAATTTATCTTAGCAACAGTAGGAAAAATAGTTTTCTTTCTTTAACTTACATTTTGATACCAATCCTAACCAATGAGGCATCAAGAGATTCCCTAATCTCATTTAGATGTGTTTCATAACAATCTTACTAGTCTTAGGGTTATTATCCTTCAAACTCATGCTGTTAGAATCCTCCTAATCAGAGGTGGACAATTCAGGTTTAGGGTGTGAAAATCAATCTTGGTAGGAGGGAGTTATAGAACAACCATTATAGGCTTCAAGCCTAAAAACCCTTTATACTTTTATCTGGATCTGGGACCTCCTATTAATTTGTCTTGACTCTTAGTGCATTATCCAAATTTTTTAATCTAAGTTAGATTGCTTGATTTTTCTTGCTTAAACTTTCTAACTCACTTTTTAAGCTGCTAATTTTGGCTTTAATGAAATATCTCTTTTTAGACATCTAGTTTGCTCACAAAATAGACCTCATTTCTTTTGTAAAGACAAAGTTGTTTCTTTACAGATGCTACCCTCTTTTATAAGTAGCTACATTGACTCAGATTTTTTATACTCGATTCTTAAAATCATCACGTGAGTTTTAAGAGTTTCAAAGTTTTTTAGACAGGTTTTTGAAAAGTTTTATTTATGGTTTCTTAGAGTCGAAAAAATATCATTAAGAGCCATGTTATAGGGACTTCTTCATATGCATAAGCTCCAGTCAAAACAAAGCACATCAATAGCCAACATGGCTTGGAAGAAATGTTCTTCACAAGTTTATAGTCATTATAGAGCTGTCTTGATTTCTTGCTCCTGTTATCTTGATTCCTAGGTCCTTTGCATTCCCTTGCAAAGTGTTCCAACTTGTGACAATTGAAACACTCCAACTTTAACTTGTCATATCCAGCTGTGTCACTCCTATTGATAGTAATCTTTCTACCAATTTTCTGGAAAAACTTTCTTGTCCTCATGCTTAGCAATGCTAACTGCTACTTCAAATCCATCTCTTTAAGTACTCTTCATGATTTGTTCAAGGTCTTCATGTTACAAGTTGAGGACCATTTGGTTGAATGGCCAAAAATGCATCAAAATAGGGTCATCACTTAAGTTAGCAGTACTAACTCGTAGTTACTAGTTGTGCTAACTTGAGTCTTAGCAGTATAAACTCCATTATGCAGTATTAACTTCATTAGTACTGCTAGTAGATGACATAAAAGCCAAGTTTTGAGAACTTGAGCTTGCAGTTCCTTTAACCTCTTGTTTAACAATCTTGAAATTATTGTAGAGATCATCAAAGCTCATTGTGTCTAGATCAGGTTTATTCCTCCGTCCAGACTTAAGTTTTCCACTCAGAAGGTATAGACTTCTCAAAAACATTTCAAATTAAGATCTTTCTTGTGAAACATTTTCACTAAGGAGAGCCAACGACTTACAATCTTTATAAAGCTACTAAAAATAGACATCAAGAGGGCTTGTACTTGGAGCACTAAGTTCTCATACTTTGCTTCAGAAGAGTCTTCTGAGTCTTACTTTGTTGGCATCATTACACCTAAATGCTTGTTTGTATAGCAGCAAACAAAGTACTTGGCATCCTAGTATTGATTAAATGTCAGTCTTGTTCATTTAGAAGTTGCATTGAGTACATCACTTCTTGCCTTTACATCATTCTTCTTTTGAGTCTTTTCATCAGCAGTTATAGGACCTGGTACTAATGTAGTTGAGGAACCATCAGCATTTGTTGTTGTTTGAGCTGCTGGTTTGAATGAGTTTCCATTATCTATGACCACATCCCATTGTGCTAGTCTTGTACTTGAAAAGTATTGCTCAATTCTTAGCTTCCACATCTCATATTCACCCTGTTTGAGAAGGGGAACTCTTTGAGTAGTTATTGGTGTGGGCCAGTTCTAGATCCTATTCTTCTCTTAGAGTAAAGAGTCTTCTTGTTAGTTTCTTTCTAGATCGAAAGTTTCATAACACATGCTTCTGATCACCACTTGTTTTTTGATCCCTAACTATGATTAATTCTTTAGTTGTAAAGGTTAAGTATACCTTGGATAAAATCCAAAACAATTTGGTTAGGAAACTTTTTAATGTGTGTGTAGAGTAAATAGTATGCGGTATTACTCTTTAATACTTTAGAAAGAACCTCTGAATGTAACAGAGTAATATGATTGAAACAAAGATGTAACAAAACTTCTAATTATTAATAAGATCAATTAATACGAGTACTCTGTCTTTTAGTACTAGGGTTTAAATCTAATCTATTACGGTTTGTGCATGCAATCTCTATGAATTTATTCGCATCTTAACATCATAACCTAGGATCTCCTTTTATACCACCAAGGAGTCCTTTACGTATCACTACATATCTTCTATAATTCTAATTCTTATAATGATATCTTTCTAACTAACGAGAATTTACATAGAATACGTCAATACTTAATCAATTTATGCGTCTTCGTCCCGTGTAGCAGTCTTAAGTATTTATGCGTTGATAGTATGTACTTTGGCCCAGTATAACTTTTTCTGCAGTACTAAGTAGTTTAAGACTGGTGGTTGTATCTTGAGCGCACTAAGTATTTGGCTTGCTAGTACTAAGTGTATGAGTTTATTCCCAACAGATTTCATTCATCAGCTTGTCATTAAATTGTACCTAGGTGATTATGGTATTAAGGATTGTAACGTGGACACCCAATGGTCTCATGAAATTTAAGCAGGGTTTCTACCTAGAATAAGTTCATAAGGGGTCTGGTTTTGGAAGCTTGATAACTAACACCCTATTTTTGGACATAGCAAAGCAGTATTATTAAGGCTTCAGCCCAGAAAGTTGTTGGCAATTTAATTCAGCTAAGCATAGTCCTAGCAAGCCTTCATAGTGTCCTTATTTTTCCATTTCAGAACTCCATTTTGTTGTGGAGTCTAGAATCACTAATATCCCTCTTATACCTTTCATTTCAAGAACTAATTCATGTCCATATTCTTGAATTCTAGTATATGTCACATCATATATCACTTTTACCTTAGGTCTATTAGATTTTCTTGCCTATTATATGTTTTAAGGATTTCAGAAGTTTTCATCCTTAGTGGCTTAAAAGGAAACCCAACTAAACTACTAAAATCAATCTGTGACAACTTGGCAGTACATCTTTTTCATTAAACTCTTTTACATATGTTGGCTAAAATAAGTTCATGTGAAAACATTTGTAATGATGTTGGCTGATTGAACTGACAGGTTTTGGACTTCAAGAGCTCTGTTTACTTTACTTTCTGACACGCAACACAAGTTTGATTAATTTCAAAAGTTTTGTAGTAAACCTATTACAAGGTTTTCCTTACAGTTTATTCATTTGTTTTGAAATTTACATGTCAATCATCTTCAATGCATAATTAGATTCATTGGTGTGGCTTTGCAAAGATACAAGTTTAGACCTCCTTAGGGAATACTATTCTTTTAATCAACATGTACATGTTATCCTTTTAGGAACTTTAAGGCAAAACCTGATTTTATTCAATTAGCTTAAAGTCTGGAGACAGAACAATACATGTAGTATCAGTGAAAAGAACACTATTCTTCTTGTCACATATTTGTGAGACACTGAAAAGGTTAAACTTTAGTTCCTTTACAAAGTACACATCTTCAAAATCCAATTTACCAATTCTTATTTTACCCTTCCCAGTAATTTTCCCTTCTTTAGAATTGCCTCTAAAGGTAACAAATCCTCCATCAATTTCTTTATACTCAGTAAGATAGGATCTGTTTCTTGTCATGTGCCTAGAGCATCCAATGGCAATCATCTTTATCTGTTCTAAATCTTGATGTGGATTGCCCTGCACATAATGGTAAGAAAATTAGTTTCTTTTGGGGACCAAGAGTCAAACCCCTATTTACTGACTTGGATGCTGCATTGTGCATTAAATTAGTAAATCTTTTTAAATGACATTGATGCACCATTTTTCTTAGAGACCTGGTCTAAGACTTTATGTTTTGGTCTCCAAACCCAACTTGCTAAAGGCCGTAACACCCAAAAAAAATTCCCTTGTCTTTCCCTTAACAGCACTAACAACTGCTTTTGGCCTAGCATTATTAACTACTGCATTTGGCCTAGCAGCATTAACATTTTTATTATTAACAGTATTAACCCCTTTATTAAAATTACTATTATTAGCTGCTGTTATTTTGTTAAAAGGCCTTCTAGCAGTTGAATATGCATTGTTAATAACATTTTTCATGGGTCCTGCATTATTCACTGTTGTTCTTGGTTGAACAATATTAACTGGTCTCAGCATTCATTAAGTGAAAATCTAGGCCAGACTAGTTCCTAAGATATTCTGGAACCATGTTCCTTTTTGGACTGTAGGTGAGTTAATTTAGAGAAATTCTGTTTTGTTCACCTTTTGGGAACATTGGGTCCAAACTGGGTTTTCAAACCTTTTGATTATTATACCAGTTAGTTATTGCAATCTTTCACTTAAATGTCATATTACTACCACAACATGACAGCTTTGTTATAACATCTCAAAAATCATTCCCTAAATTTTTAAGACATCTGTTGGTTCCAATTTCTCTTGTTTCCTCTAGGATAGGGTGTTTTGCTTATTTTTATCAAATGATGTTTGTTCCTAAGATATTTTACTTGTTAGTAGACTTACTAAGTTTATCTTAGCTAAAACTGGTTTATTAAACATTCTCAACTATTTTAATCTTCGGCACATCTTCATTCCTTCAGATTTTAGACACCCAATCTCAATAATTGGGGCTCCATTTTCTTTCCTAGCAGTCTTAGGTTCATTAGTCTCAACAGTAGGCTTTTCAACTACAGACTCACTAACAGACTCATTCACTTCTACAATTAATCTAGATAGGGATAAACTAAGAATCATGCTTCGGTGGCTTAAAATTACCCAGTATAGGGATGGTGGACAACATTAATACCCTAATCCTGTTTTACCAACTTATTCATTATGGTCTGTCTAGAGAAGTTCACTTAGGCTTTTTGATGATTTTTCAAAAATTTTTTGTATTTGTAAGTGGCACTCATCGTTTTCTTTGATAACTAACTCTAACTTCCTTTTAAGCCCCCCTGCAATATCTAAATCTTTAAATTTAGACTTCCCATTTTAAGAGGTTTTATATCTTCCTCATATACAGACTCATTTTTCTTAAGAACTACCCGTCTCGCTTCTACATATCTAAACCTAGTTTTATAAGAGATAGCATATCCTAGCTGTTCTAAGGTCTTTAACTAATTATTCATTTAGTTTCTTTTAGATCTTTTACACTTTCTTAAACAAGATGAAAACAATTTGAGTCATTAGATACCTTAGAGTTTGTAGAAGGAATTTTAAACTTTGTTGAAGATAAGCCCATGAGAGCAAATTGGTTGATACCTTCTTCTCTTGGTAACTCCAATCATATGCTAATGCCATTCACTGAGACACTAAGGCATTTGAAGTGGTTTCTTCAACTGACACAGTCCTTCTTGTAGGCTCCTTGTTCTTGCTTTCTTGATTCCTGGGTGCCCTACACTCCCTTGCAAAGTGTCCTTTTTTGTGGCAGTTGAAACACTCCACCTTGGAATTATCATACCCAATTGTTTCTTTGTTGTTCATGTCCAGCTTCCTTTTAGTATTCTTCAGGAATATTTTTGCTCTCTATAGTAGGCATAGCAATGTTCACCTCAAAGTCCATTCTTCTAGAATCCCAGGTCTGATTTGTTAAGATTCTTATTTATCAAGTGTGGAAGTACTTGGTTGGATAGCAAAGAGGGGAATTATTTCATATATTACAAAATTTTCATAGATTTTGAGCTTATCAGCAGCACCCTGGTGTGAGCAGAGTATTAACACCCTAAGCAGTATTAACTGCTCCAGATGCATTGTTAGTGTTTCCAGTAGATAGAAAGGCTACATTGTGTGAGTTAGTGTTTGAGTTAGATGTCCCCTTGACCTCTGATTCATAAGCCTTTAGGTTGTTGAAGAGATCATCCAAACTTAATATTTTAATCTTGGTTGGCTCCTCCATAAATAGTATGCATGCTCTTGTGACAGACTTCTCAAGAACTTCTGATTGATGTCTTCTTGAGAGATAACTTCACCATGCATCTCCAGTTGACTAATTAGCTTTTGAAGCCTTTCATAGGTTTGCTCAATCACTTCTGTGCTGGATGCAGCAAAGTTTTCATATTGCTGCTTCAGAAGATTTTTCTGAGTTTTCTTTGTAGCAGCATTACCTCCAAATCTGTTCTCAATTGCCTGCATCAGTGTCTTAGCATCCTTGTAGGAGTTGAACTTTAATTGATGCTCATTAGGTAAGGCCATCAACAAAGTGCTTCTTGCCTTTAATTCTGCCTTTCTTTGTGCTTTCTCTTCAACACTTGTAGGAGGGATAACAGTCTCCTTACCATCAACAGTTTTTGTTACTATGGGTGCATTACCATTTTCTACGATCTCCCATAGAGTGTAATCAATGCACTGTAGGTACTGCTCCATCCTCATCTTCCAGAGATCATACTCACCAGGTTGGAGTATGGGTAGCTTGATGGTTTGAGTAGATTGAGTATCCATTGCTTCTTGAAGAAGTAGATCTTGTGTGTAGTAAAGTTTCTTCTTATTCAAAGCTTCTCAAAAGCTCTGATACCACTTGTTGATCCCAATAGAATAGATCTTTAATCCCTTAGCTTGTATAAGGTATAGTTATGCAAGATAAATTTAACATAACTATAGTAGAAACTTTGATTGTGAATATCAAAGATTATGCTGAATCTAGTCAATGATACTAAGAAGAATTACAATGAAACGGTAATAAACAAGATCAATAACAAAACAATTTACCAAACTTTCAGTCTCAATATAATACGAACACTCTTAATAGTGTTAGGGTTTACAAAACCTTAAAGCTACGAATAGATTAACAGAACAATGAAGGATGATTATCTCTATGCCTTAGGACCTCCTTTTATACACCAAGGAGTCCTAGTTGATTTACAATATATTACAAAAATTTAGAATATTCACTAAGATCCTTTCTATAGATAACTCATACTTATCACGTAAGTAATCTTGATAAAAAAAATCTTCATCTTTATCCTTTCTCTTGTCTTTATCCTTCTAACAGTAGAAACTATTCTAGCAGTTGTAATATTTCAGCGGTTGTAACCAGCAGCATTAACTTTTATACCAGCAGCACTAACTGTGTACAAGCAGTAGTAACTACTTAAAATATTTTCTTCATTCTTCATTAGCAGTACTAACTTTATGCTAACAGTTGTAACTTTATTCAAGTAGTACTAACATATACTAGCAGTACTAAGTTACACTAATAGTAGTAACTTTTATACTAGCAGTATTAACTACTTAGTAGTATTTCTTCTAAGTCTCTGAGCAGTCTTAACTTCCATTAGTAGTAGTAATATATACTAGACTTGGAGTGTAAACTGATTTGTACTAACTACTTAGCATATTTTTCACTAATATCACTAACAGCACTAAGTTATGCTTGGTAGCCGTAACTCTAACCTTAGCAGTAGTAACTTCTAAACGGTTTCGAAAAGTCGTTTAATCCTAACAATCCTCCCCTAAACTGGATGTTCATCTTTTGAATCTTTAAGTTTCTTGATTAAAAGCTTTAACTTCACTAGGAGGATGCATTCAAACACTTCCAGGATTCTTAAGCTGTTTTGTCATGCGCTTATTAGAGATGATAGCACATTTCTTTCCAATGGTCAGCTTGAAGATTCTTGTTGATAATTCGGTGATTGTTGCAGTGTGAGTAGGATATCTCTTTTCTACCAGCATATATGATCTGCAGATTCTGAAATCTCTCAAATTTGTTATCCATATGAAGAAAATAGATTCAAACTTCACTTTATGGGGGGTTTTTTCCCTTGTAGATTCCTCCATACTTCACTTTCTACATTCAGGTTCAACCTTCACAATTTCAGATCACCCATAACTCTATTTCTAGCCTCCGTGTTTTGTTATCTAGTATGTGTTTAATTACACATTAAACTTTGACACTAAAAAATGGACTTAATATTACTAAAAAAACGTACCAAACATAAAATACAATTTGTTGTTTGTTTGTTGTATTTTTTTTTTTTTTTTGTCTTTTTTTTTTTTTATTTTTTTAATTTGTATGTTTTTGCATTTGAATTGTGCAGGGAAATGAAAAATCAAGCAAATACAAAAATCAAAGCCAAAAGGACAAAACGAGCCTGAGAACAGGAAAGACAGTGGGAAGTCAAAAAAAGACCAAGTCAAAGTCAACCCCGGGAAGTAGCATTGGAAAGAGCATCGAAAACCAAACCCGAAAACCTAAATTGCCAAAAGTGGGCCTACCCGTACCCACCTAGTGGGCCCGGGTCAGCCCACTTATATAAAATCCTTATAAAAACCAAAAAAGCCCAAGCCCCTTTTATACCACACCCGGCCCAACAAACAAGCCCAACACCCTTATAACTCTTGTTAACCACAACACCCTTAACCCTTTCCCATTAGTCCTTTAAGGACTAACGGTGCAAACACCAACCCAACTCCAAGGACCAAATTTGTAAAGAACAAGGACTGTGGTTGTAACCAAGTTATACACTTTTAGGGACTTAAATTGCCAATCCACCAAACTTCAAATAAAGCGGGAACACTATTCATCATCTTCTTGTGTCCTGTCCTCACTACCAGACAAGACATCATCCTTCTTTCTTCTCCACTTTGTCTACACACCCCATACCTTATCCCACCAATTGCCACCTTGGTAATCCCTTGCATCCTCATTCGTCCAAGGATCAAGACAAGAGATGAAGGGCTACGATGACATGACATGGACACTACTCAAATTCAATGGCTATGATGACTCTTGGATCCCTCTCACACAACAAACACACCTGCAAGAGCTCTCACAAAGAAAGCACACTCCTAGTATCTTCTTTTGATTAGTGTAAATAGAGCTCACTTGTAAGCCCTTGAGGGCAGTTAGTTTTTCTTAAGTTTTTTTACCTAGTTGTAATTTTTAGCTTATTTCTAGTATAACCTTTTAATATTGTAATATTTTCTTTATGAATTAATGAAATTTAAAGTTTTATCTTAAAACCCGTTTTACTCATTTATGTTTAAAAAGTTATCAAGAATCTTTCTTAAGCTTATAAAAGACCTTATTTAAGCATATTGTTAAACTGTTTTCATTTATATATAAGGTATTTAAGAAAATTTTACAAAAACAAAAAAAATATCACCCTCAAATACCACAGCTTAATGGATGATAAGCCGGATTTGGATGGGCTTATGGACACTACTAGCTTATCTTTGATAAGCTAGAGCTTGTAGATAAGCTCTTAAGAGCATTTGTTTGCCCTGTTTAAGCAAGGGTTTTGTAAGTTCTTTCTTTCTAAGTCTTGGCTTATTTCACTGTAGCACTGCTTATTTCTTGCTTATTTATGCTTTTTGTTGCTTATTTATGTTATCTATGCTTATTTGTCTTTGATTGTTGCTTTTATGCCTTTTATTTAAGTTTTTGAGTTAAACTGTCCTTATCTGCCTTTGAATTGCTTATTACTCATTAGCTTATTTAAGTGCTTATTCTTGTTCTTTTTATGCTTAATATTGCTTAACTTTACTTGCTTGTTATCTGTTTTCCATTAAGTTTGCTTATATCATTGTTAATCAGCTTTAAAAAGTGTTTTAAAAAGTTAAAGGGGTGTTTGGTTTAACTGTTTTAATGGGTCAAATTGGGTCAAAATTGCATTTTGACACTTGAGTCAGTTTAGTTTAGCTTAAAGTAGTCCAAAAATTCAGTTTATTTAAGTGTTTAAGTATTAAATCTCATTTTCAAGGCTTTAAGAGTTTGTGGTTTGAAACAGTGAGGTTTAAGCTCATCTTATTTGCTTATTTGATTGTGATCTTGCTTATTGAGATTTTGTGAAGTTTTTGTGTTTATGCATGTCTTAAAACAGGTTAGAATCATAGTCATATAGCCTGCATTTGTCATTTTTGTGTTTTGCCAAAACTGTCAAAAATTTGCTAAGTGTTTGAAAATTTGAGAAATAGCTTTTTCATTTGCTTATTGTGGCTTATCCTGAATTTCAAACTCTCTTTTGATTGTTGATTCTTGTTCTTTGAGGTCAAAACTTAATCTGTTTGTAGGTTATATAGTCATAAGGATCTATTTGTTTGCTTATTTTTAAGCTCAAAAGTGGTGATTTGTTAAGATTGCAAAAGTTTGCAAAAATTTGTCTAAGTGTTGAATCTGTGTGAGATACCTTTTTCATGAAGCTTTTTAAGTGCTTATCTGAATTTCAATCTGCTTTTTTATTGTTACTTATTGAAACTTTTTGGCAAATCGTTTTAGTGGTATAAGCCACTAAGCCATAAGGATCCTTTTTCTAGCTTAAAAATAAGCTAGAAAAGTCCCCCTTAGGCTTTTTGCTTATCAGTTTTGGCCAAAAAGCTAATTTGCTTATTTAGGCTTATTAGCTTATTGAATTTGCTTATTCTAGGTTTAGTATAGCTTATTAGGTTAGTTTAAGCCCTCTTTAGCTTACTTCCCTTAGTTTAGAGCTTAATTGAGCTTATTTGCCTTTTAGCTTAAAAACCTTAAGTTTTATAGCTTTTTAAGTAAACTGTCATTCTAGCTTATTATAGTTGCTTATTTTTGTTCAAACATGCTTAATAGGTCTAGTTAAGTTGCTGCTTTAGCTTATTTTGAGTTTTATTAGCTTATTTAGTGCTTAAATAGTCAAACAGTTAGCATTAAGGCTTAGTATAGTTTAGGCTTATTCTGTCAACCTTTTAGGGCTTATTCTGTGCTTATTTGTGGTTTATAAAAAAGGTGTTTTTGTAAAAGTTGCTTATTTTTAAGCCCTTTAAAAAGTTGTAAAAAATGGCTTTTAAAAAACATTTGGGAGTTGGGGGAAGTCCCAGGTGAGCAAGGCTCGAACCCGGGACCTCACCCCTACTCACCAAACGTTTTACACAACACACTCACTACCACTAGCGCCCTTGGGTCTTTTCCGTTTTATTTTGCATAATCTATATACTTGTACACGTTTTCATCCCATTTTCATATAAGCACTTCGCAGCTTATTTTTAGCTTTTTAGGGCTTATTCGATAAGCTGGCTTAACCAGCTTATTTTTCCTAGGAACTTTACAACATTTAGGACTTTCCTGCATTTTTTTAGATTTTTCCAACTTAATTTGTTATTTTTCTTTATTTTTCGAAGTTTAAAAATTTAGAAAATTTTCTTTTGTCATTTTAGAGGTTTAGAAACTAAGATTGAATTTTTAGGGTTAATATTTGCCTTAGCTAGTTTTTAGTCGCGTTTTTAGGATCCCCGTTTTGCGTTTTTAGTTTAAAATAGTTTTGCCTTAATTATTTTTAAGTGTTTGGTTTAATTTTCCCGTAGTTTTAGAAAACCAATCAAAATCTCTTATCCCATTCAAGCATCGATTATCAAAACGACTCTCGACTTTCAATTGCATTCCTCGTTGGGGATAACGACAAGGGAATCATACTTTCGGTTTACTACAATTGAGATTTTTTTTATTCTCATTATTATATATATATATATATATATATATATATATATATATATATATATAGTATTATAGTTAAAGGGGTTTCAATCTCACGTAACATAGGCGGACAAGGTTGACGCTTTTTGTTAACATAGGCGACAAGGTTACGCTGTAACATCATTTTATGCCTAGAAGATTGGAAGCTTACGTAGCAAGATTACACCGTAACATCTCACAAGGGTTACGTCGTAAACCTTTCGAAGCTTATAAATAGAGCCCTCCTCCGGCTCATTCAGCATCACTCACCAGTACCACTTCACACACAGTTCTAAGAGGGTGATCCAAACCCCCAAGGCTCGAAGCATTTCATCAGAAGGTCCAAGGGAGAAGTCACTATTCATAATTCTTGTATTTAATCGTTCATATTACTCGCTGTAAGAACAATGATGATTCAATCCATGTCTATATTCATTAATTCTTGCATTGCTGTTACCATGAGCGGCTAAGCACTCCTAGTGCTGGCCTAACCATGTATCTACTATTGTTATGATTATGATTTCCTGTTCAATTATGGTTCTGTTAGATATCCTTATAGCCTTTCATTGATCCTCATGTTTTGGTAGTATAGAGGGTGGCTTAGATCTTGTTAATTCTAATATTAGACTTACCATTTTGAACTTGGGATTAGTAGGGTACTATGGTAGCTTGACATCTATCCCTAGTGTAGGAATTAACCAGATTACTGCCTTTGTCACATTAAATACTTAAAAAGTATGGGAACTCTATCAGAGAGGGTTAATAATCGGTTCAAACTATAGATTTCTCTTAAGGGTAGTTGGAATTTACCCACTACAAGCTTGGATGCCCTGCTCGTGTGATCGTAGGAGAATGTGGGATCGCAAAGTAAGTATAGGACAAACCTCAAATGAAAATTAAGGTTTGTCAACATTAGAACCACTAATAGAACTTATAATTAAACATTGCACAGGAAAATGTAATCATAGCATTGGTAATGAAATGGTTAGGTTAGCACGCCTTTCTCCCTGAATTCTTCTATCTATTTACTTTATTGCATTTACTTTTCGTAGTTCTTAAAATCAACCCTAAAAACAATTTCAAATCGTGACAATAATCAAATTAAACTATATAACCTTAGCTCTTGGAACGACCTCAGATTTACCAACTACTGCACTACATACGACCGGGTTATCTGCCCGTTAGTGCGTATATCGGTAAACTAGTTTTATAAATTTAAAACCTGGTAAGATATTATTTAAAACAATTTACGCATCAAGTTTTTGGCGCCGTTGCCGAGGAGCTAAATTTAGTTATAATTTGAATTTTTGTATATATATTTTATTTTCCGAATTCTTTTGTAAGTATGTTCTGGTATTTTTTATTGTTAATTTTCAAATATAGAAGATGACGTTGATATCAACACACTCACCTTGGAGCAATACCTGGCTTGTGTCTAAGGCGACATTAGATCGAGGGTGGTAAAACCCAAGATCGGCAATGACGTTGAGTTCGAGATCAATATCAACTTTATGATGGAATTAAGACGCAAACTATTTAAAGGTACCAATGACGAGGATGTACACGAACATGTGCGGAGGGTATTAGAGATCGCAGATCTTTTCCACTTCCCTAGTGTCACTCATGATCCCGTTATGCTTTGCGTGTTTCCTATTACACTCAAGGGGCCCGTCTTGAGATGGATAAATAGGCTTTTAGCAGGGTCAATCAATACATGAGATCTTCTTGAGAAAGCATTCATCAGGCAATATTGTCCACCTTTTAAAACTGCCAAAAACTTAGAAGAAATCTGCAATTTCAAGTAAGAGGTGGACGAGTTGTTGTATCGTGCATAGAAAAGATACAATGACCTTTTATACAGATGTCTGCAGCATGACCTGAACAACCAACAAAGGGTTCATATCTTCTACACTAGACTATACATACCTACCTGCATAATGCTCGACTCTAAGGGGTTCATTCCTCTAATACCAACTCAAACCCTTAAATCAATACAAGTCATGGCAGACTATTCACGTAATTGGTATGATGATGCAACCACTAGTGAAAGAATTGATGGTCACTCGGATGACGTTGATATATAAAAACTTGATGAGAATATTCATGTTTTTCAAGTGAGTTGCAAGACCTGCGAAGGGATGCACTTAACCAAGGAATGTAATCTATGAAAAGGG
>BQNB010070899.1:0-32961 GCA_026074375.1 Tanacetum coccineum
CGTGTTACTCTTCAAATCTTTGTGGTTTCTTGTAAAGTTCAGGCGCAGATACGCTGTATCCTCCTTGATGGATACAACATATGGGTTGTCAGAACAGCATATTTTTGATTTCTTTGTTTAAGCTCCAAAATGCATGCATTTTAGTTAAAATTCACCAATTGCTAGATATTTACTGCAAATAACTAATGTAAATAATTAAGTAACAATTCATGCATAAAATAATCTAGAACAAGCAATTTAAATGGGATAAATGATGCTATAAAATAGACGTTATTTGATGTCATCAGATAGTTAGGCCTGAGTGACCACCCCTTAGGGGGAGATTTTTAGGAATCTATAAAGTGTCAGTCACTTATGGTTATTTACCTTGTAATGTCGTATTTCGTAGTTTACGTTGTTTACTTATTATGTATCCCACATCGTCCTTATGAGACAAGTTGTAAGCATTCCTTCTTCTATAAAATGAAGTGCAAGGGTGTGATGTAAGATGGTGAAACATTACTTCTCATAATACATTTCTCATTTCTCTCTCTAGTTTCACCCATTCTATCTCTCTCTTTCTCTTTAAAACTCTAAATATACTTGCACAAGTGGGACCATACAATATTTAAAAATAAAACATAAATTTAACTCCCAGAGGTAGAGTCAATGGATTTCACCACAAAATGAGTGAGTTATGGACGTGCAAAGTCGATCTATAAAACCTAACCAAAAATGACTGTTTTGTACCTTGTCTTGTAACTATAGTTTGGACGACTAAAACTCCATATTTTTCCTTGAGACTACTGAGGTTTGAAAAATAACTCAAAACCCTTGATCTATAGAAAAAGAACCCCACTTGGGGATGACTAATGAGGGAGTTATGGCCTTTCAAATTCAACTATCTTTTTAGGACATATTATGTCCCAAACTCCTACTCACCACAAGTGGTTCTTTTGCATCAAGATTAATTAATAACTTGTAAACAATCGCTAAAACCATTTTAATAATATTCTTAGGTGTTTTTAAAGACTCAATATCATAATTTTACTTTCAATATTTTTTTAGTTTGCATGTTCATAAAAACTACTTCGATGAACAAAACAAGAGCTTTAGGTTCAATATTAGACATCATGTCTTCATGCACCAAGAAACTAAATTTATCACTTAGATTATGATGATATAGGAGTGTTTACTTCTGATTTTATTGGAGTTATTGACAAGGCTTCTTGGTAGATAATTTGTTGGTGAATGTTGTGTAAGAAGATGGAGTGTGTGTGGAGAGAGAATTTGTGTTGTGTTGTGTTGTGTGTGTATTGTGAGTAGCTAAATTTTGAAATGTGTTATGTAGGGGAAGAGGGGGGATCGTGTGTGAAAATGGAAAAGGAGGCGAAGGTGATTGGTTGTTTTGTAGGAGGGGTGGAGTATGGAGTGGGTTTTGAGGAGGTGAAAATAATAATTATGTTTTTGGATTAAAAGGTGTTTGTTTGGCCGGATTTAGGGAGGGGGGAGTATTATTTTTTTGTTAAATTTATACATATAAAGTGTATAAAGTATAAACTGAAAAAAATTAAACGCGAACCTGCATTATCGGGTTTAAATAAAAGACGAAACACATAAAAAGTCATGTTTTCAGTAGGGGTGGGGTTGGCCTGAAAATTTTAAAGTAACATAGCATATCATGACGTTGAAAATACAATCAAGTTCGAAGTAATTTCATAACAGAGATACCTAATGATGCATAACGACTAAATTCCAACTTTCAGGAAAAACGTGAATACTAGAAATTTCATCACGACTAACACAACTAAAGAGAATCAGATGGCTAAACCACTTAAATTCAAGATTTCTTCATTTTTCTCAGGTTCAAGTAATCACAAAAGCTTATACTAGATTGAATGAAAATTGGGATTGATAAGTCATAGTCACCTAACCTAATGGTGACAAAGATGTCACAATATCCCCCATTGGAAGAAGTTTTTCTTGAAATTTAGCTGTTCTACTCTAAAATCTTAGCTCACCAACAAGGTAGGTATTGCGTTTCATATATCTTCCTGCTCTCATGTAAATTCAGTCCCTCGCTTTAGAAAGTTCCATCAAACTTGGATGATTGGAAATCTTGCTCTGTTTTAGTTTCTTTATTTCCGATCCATGATTTCAACGGTTCTTCAAACGAAGCACAAATGTTTTTTCTATCTGGATATCATCTATGTACATGCGAAGTTTTATCTACAACATTTCTTTATATTATAAACATGAAACGTATCATGAATGCTACTCAAATTTCTTGAGGTATCCCTTAATTGATACTAGAATACGGACCAATTTGTTGAACAAATCTCTATGGTCCCCACAACCTTGCCTAGCTTGTCCTATTTCCAAATCGTACAAACCTTTCTAGGGTGACACTTTGAGTAATACTTGATCACCGATGAAGAACTCTAAGTCATACTTGATTATCGACGTGGCTCTTTGGTGAACTCTGTTGCCATTAAGCCTCCTCTTTGATTTGAATATTTTATAGGAATGGTCTCTTGCTACGATCTCTGGACAAATCATTGACCTCTTCAACATCAGCCTGAATGGAGGTGATCACATTTCCACCAATATGTGCTTCCAAACGGGAACATTTAATGCTTGAATGGTAACTGTTGTTATATGAAAACTCAACTAAAGAAAGATGAGTGTCCCAACTTACTTCAAAGACTATAACATACCCCTAACATATCTTCCAATGTCAGAACAGTATGCTCACTCTGACCGTCAGTCTTAGATGTATTCGTAACACATGTCCCAATCGGTTCTACTAATGCTTTCTGCAAGCATTTGCCAAAATTAACGTGAATCGACTATCAGTATCGGATATAAAATATACAAGTATCTCGTGACATGCTACTATCTCGCTGATGTAAATTCTTGCAAGCTTTTCCATCTTGTAGTCTTCATGGATCACTATAAGTGCGCAACTTAATCATCCTATCCAATAATCACCCAAATTGTGTCATCCTACTAATAGTTCTGCGGCAATTTCATATTCCCATCCAAAGTTTTCCTTCTCCATTTCCACCACTAATATTCGGATATGCAGCAACAAACCCGATGATTTTTTTATGTCCAACCTTAAACTTCGAACAAGTCAACACACTTGTGTTGGGTAATTCAAGAACTTAAAAACAAACAAATTTGAACAAGCGAATTGGAAGCCTTTATTTAAATTATCCAAAGACAGAATTCAAGAGGACCAAACCAAATATATAATTCAAATGTATAAGAATAACTAAGGTCTTGGGCTCTATTTATAGGCAACCAATGACCAAAAATTAGCCAGTCCTAAACCGACTTCAATTTAGAAACATACCAAAAACTAATCCAAGCCAAAACTAAATTTACGAAACCAACCCAAATTAAAGTTTAAGTCACTTTCTAACAATCTCCACCGTGACTTGAACTCCTCCAAACGTTCCGAAACCAAATTTAAAATTCTAATTTCCAAACGCTAAAGATACTAGCCTAATTCAAAATGAATTACCGATTCTCAAAACAATCCCAAACAAAATCGATCCCAAAGAAAATGCCGATAATTCAAAAACGAACAATTACACGTTAACCAAAAAATTTAAATTGGCCACCAAACAAACAAATCGGCCTAAACAATCTTTCACAAAGACAATCAAAATTCATGCAACCCAACTTCAAAAAGCCTGACAAACGAAAATCAAATAGTTCTAAAAACTAACAAATATCAAGTGAACGAAAACAAATCCAATGACCGAATAATATGACCGAATAATAACTAAGTCTTCAAACACCAAATGGATCTTAAAATTCCAGGTATCAAATTCAAATTCTAATGTTCCACTTATATAATAAGAATTATGACCCAAATACCAAATCCAAAATTTAATGATCCACTTATTTAATAAGTATTACGGTCCAACTTCAAGCTTATTATTCGTATCAAACAAATCCAAGTTAATAAATAACTTGACAAACGAGCTCTAATAATTCAAAAGCTCTAAATATAATATGGATAATAATTCTAATGTCACACTTATATAATAAGAATTACGGTCTAAATTTCAAATTCAAATATCAACTTAAAACAAATTCAAGTATACAAATTTCAAAACAAACCAAACAAACGTTTCAAATTCAAATTTTCCACAAATAAACAAACTGTCAAACTCAATTCAATGTCCAAGTCCAATATCAAAGTTGGACCATTAACAAAAAAGACTAACAATTTTGGCGGCAACTAAAAAAATTCCTTGAACGATTTCAAGAAGTCAAAACTCAACAAAAATAATTCTATAACCAAAATCAAATCGAAACGATTATCCTAACCTCAAATCCCAAACAAACAAATTAACCAAATTCAATAGTTAATCAAATCCAAGAAAAACTTACTATATTCGAAACAACAATCAATCGTTATCCAAAAACTCCAAACTAACCGGAGACAAACGAAGCGTTGATCAAAACGAACTTTACCTTTTTTTTCTTCATGGTTAAGGGAATCTAGCTTTGATACCACTTGTTGGTAATTCAAAGACTAAACAAACAAAAAAATTTGAACAAACGAAGCAAAAACTTTATTCAAATTATCAAACCAAATACAAAGACAAATTCAAAGGTACCAAACCAATTTTCTAATTCAAATGTACAAAGAAGCTAACGTCAATGGCCTCTATTTATAGGCAACCAATGACAAAATACTACCAAATCCTAAACCGACTTCAATTAGTAAACATACGAAAAAACTAATATCCAGCCAAAACCAAATTTATGAAACCAACCCAAGAGTTTAAGTTACTTTCTAACAACTTGCTAGCATAGGTGGCTATGTCCTTCTTCATTCCTGGCCACCAATACGTATATCTAAGGTCGTGGTACATCTTATCTGCTCCTGGATGGACAAAGTACCTCATCGCGTGTGCTTCGTCCATGATCAAGGTTCTTACATCACCCGTCAACGGAATCCAAATCCGATCCACGAAGTATAACCGTCCTTCCTTTTCTCCATCTATTTGGCTAACCCTCGCATCATTTATGTTGGTGCATTTATGTATTTAGAGGCTTCATTCTAGGCTTCATTCTGGGCTTATAGCTCGTACTCGCCCTTGTTAAATCCTTTCCTTCCTACTTAATGCACCAACCACCATGTTTGTTTTTCTTGACGGATAGCAAATCTCGCAGTTCATCAATGCATAGTATTTTGGTTGTTTTATTTAGTTTTTTTTATATGTAGATATGTGTTTTTGTTTTTTGTTTAAGTTTTGTGATAAGTGTGATGTGTGATTCTGAGTTGTAATTATATAAGGTCTGCTACATGCTTTTTATTATTTAATTTGTGGACATGTGTTTGCCATTGTTTAAGCTTATATATGTTGATTTTATAATTGTTTAAAGATGTGTTTTATTGGCCTGTGATAATGCTTTAAGTTTCCTTTTTTTTGGGCTGCGTAAACTGGTAGTATGTCTAGGTGTAAGATTAGTCGTGTGATCATGATTGATGTAATCTATATTTTGTTTGGTTTTTGCATGCCTTTTATATTAGGCTTCATGACATGTGGATAATATATGGTTTGTTTTGATGCTCAAAATAAATGGATGATTGAGTGTGAAATAGATTCCTACCTGTAACCTTCCTTTTTGTGTCTTAGTTAGGGAATTTGTGGATGTATGTCTGTATTGAGGTGTGTTTTATATGGCTACGACAATATGGAAGAGTGTTTTTACAACTGTATGATCTAGTTTACGTGTTTTTTTATTTTATTGAATGAGATGTGTATATAAGGCATTTCAATCAGCTGTTGTTTAAGGATGTTACAGTTTAAAATGCCTGATGTGGTTTCTATTTTTTGTATGTGTTGCGGTTTTGGGCAAATGAAAATCATTTGGTGATAATATGAGTTGTGTATAATCATAGGTGCTATAAGGTGTATTTTATTTACCTCTGGTGAAATGGAGGCGTGTTCTCACGTATGTTCTTATATCTTTAAAGTTCCAAAATTTTTTATTGCTTTTAGAGCCTCGAAGCTCATTAAGGTTGTGTACTTATATCTGAATTCATGATTTCATGTTTGCCCTTTTTTTGTTATTGAAATTTTAGGTGTGGTGCAGGTAGACTTTTTCGTCACATAGATTATCTGCATCGCATGTACACATTTACTTTTGACAGTCATGCATTACATTGTTAGGCATTAGTGTGCGGTGGTGTAATTTTACATATATTTGGTACAATGTTTTTGGAAGTCGGTTTTGTATCGTGTTGTCTCGCTTTAATTCTTTAGTAACTTGCTTGGTTTTCATTTTGTTATGCCAATAAAGATATAGTGCATGAAAATTAAACCATTGTTTATTCTTGATTTGGTGTCTGGCCCTAGACATATATGTTCTTGGAACAATTATCAATGGTTTTTCTCTTTTTTGTGTTTTGGGTATCCGAGAAGTTGGCTGGACAACCTTATGTTGGGGTCAATTTTCAGTTTGTAGAAGGGTTTACGTTAAGAAGTATGTTTGGATTAATAGGTTGTTGTCACAAGGGAGGGAAACAAGGTGGTTCTTTGGTGGTTCGTTTTGCAGGCTTGTAACAAGTCGCGTTACTGCCTATGATTTGTAAACTCATAGTGCAGTTGCGAATATTGTTCCGCTTCAAGGTGAGAAGTACCTGTTGTTAGTGATTTGTACATGTTAGCTATTATTAATTTAAAAAATTGTCGGTGCAAAAAATGACCAAAACAAATATATCTTCTTCCACCGCTACACTTCATGTGTTTTATCAAAATTAATGTGTCGTTGTACGTAGGTATTATTTATTATCAAGTTTTACATTTATATTTTACCGACATTACCTAAAAACAACACTAACGGGCAGTGTACCTGATCAGTTGTAGCTTTGTTGGTAAGTAGGGTGTCGATCACTAAGAGCGAGAACGTTAATTCCCTAAGTCTACCAGTATTTTAGTTGTCTATGTTAGTTCTAATCTATCTAGTCTATGTTAAACCTAATTCAAATGGGTAGAGGGGGTTTTTAGTCTGAGAGACTGGCATGGGTTTTGTGGTAACATAAACTTATTTAAAACAAGATAAAACACACAAGCAGATAATCATAAGATAGAAGAGCGATCAAGCCAATTTTAAGGAAACCGTATTAACCATGATTAATCCAATTAAAATGCGGGTTTATTTGTTAGTGCAATGATTGACTTATCTCGAGGGGCATATCATTCCTAGATTTAGGCGATACTTCTTCCTAAAACCTAGACACGCTAATTCTAACACAATTAAACGCATTCGCATAAAGCAAGCATTTGCTGATTATAATCTATCTTAGGAGATTAATAATGGTGATCTTATTAAACCCTAGCTCAACGAGACTTTACTAACTTACCGCTTAACAGCTCTTTATATACTAGTAGTCCACTGTCCAAGTCCTTACCAAGGGAATCAGAACGTCATTTGTTGATCCCAAGTCACCTGCTAGTCCAACTTGTTCATTAAACCAATGGCAAGGATATGTCATTGTTTGTGATCCTATGGTTCTAGATATATAAATTACGATATGGAGAGCTATCCCGGCATCTAGCTAGCATGATATTTTGCATTCCTAGATCCAGTTGAATGATAGGTCGCATACTTAAGCATGTAAATGAGTATAAATTAATAAACATAATCAACAATCAATGATAACTTAAGCAATCGAGATAAACAAACCAAACATTTAAATCTTCATAAACATGGCAATACCTATAGGTATTAGCCCATAACCATTGTAATGAATACAAGCATGATAATGAACGACCAATGTAAACTAACCGAGTTAAATGAATGATATCAAAAATCAAACGATTATCAAGAGTATGAGAATTACAAGGTGTTTCCTATGGAATTAGATGCGTTGCTTGACCTTCTTTGCTCTTCTTGGCTTCTGAAAATCGACTTTTGTGGTTAAGGTATCGAAAATATGGTTAATCACACCCTAAACTCGTGTTTAAGGATTTGTATTAATAGTGGATTGAATTTCATCGATACGCAGTATTGGTTGAGGTCAATACGGGGTATTGGGGGTTTCCCTTCCAAGGTTATTAAGTTGAGCTTGAATAGCAGCTAATCCATCAGAAGTTTCAGTACTTTTACACCTAGTAGACGTTCCATCTTTCCATTTTTGAGAATGTTCGGCCATCTCTTGGATGGCTATCCTTGCACTGGCAGCTGTCATTGTTCGTATGACACCCTTGGAATCAAGAATTTATCTAGTAGGCACCTCTAATCCCTTGTAAAACAAGATCACCTCCTGTATATCTGTTAAGTAGTGTTGAGGACATGTCATCAAAAGTTCTTTTAATCTTTCCTAGGCTTGGTGTAAAGTTTCATCTGGTTCTTGTTGAAAGTTATTGATCTCCTCTATTTTTAGTAGTTCGGGCAGGTGGACAGTATTTGCTCAGAATTTCCTTCTTCAGGGCATCCCAAGTAATAATTGAAAGAGGTGTTTCATTCCTTAGCCAACAACTCGCGGCTTCAGTAAGTGACATAGGGAAAGCTCGAAGCATTATTTGGTCTTGAGTTATTTCAAGGACATGGAATAAATCAACAATCTTAAGGACTTTTTCAATATGCTCGTTCGCATCTTCATGATCCGAACCGTTGAAAGTGTTGTCACGTAGTTCTTTAAGAAATTGGCCATTTAGTTTAAAGTGAGCGTTGTCATTGATTTTATGCCTAGAAATACCCGACCCATAGTCACCTCGGGTCTTGCACATGTATTCTTCCATGCTTTCCCCCATTGCTTCTATTTCCTCTTCTTTAAATTGATCTTTAAGATCAAAAATAAAGTTGAATTCTGGCGAACTCAAATAGTCAAGACTCTGTGTCTTGGAGAGCTTTCGTGATGATCAAAACACTTGTTCAGGGTTTTCGAGAGGTGTAAATAGTTCCTTAGTTGAACTCCTTGTCATGCAATACCAGGAATAGAGGATAAACAATCAGTAAGATATGCTCAAGGAAAGAAAATACAAAAAACTATGTACGGAAATGAAATACGAAAATTAAAGTCTTTTGTTGTATCAGATGATCGATACACCATATTCAATGTATTTGAATACGTTGTATGGATCTGTTGTACAAAATACATTGTATTGGTTTAGAAAGGTGGATACGTCATATTCAATTTAACTGAATACGCTGTATCGATTGTTAGTGTAACAAAAACAAAACTAAGTTTCTGAACCTGTCTATAATGCAAATGTTAAGCATTCAATGTTAAATGCAATTTCTGAATTAATTTGTGTTACATATAATGAATGGATGTTTGATGCAATTCATGATTTATGTGTTCTTGACTTTGTTAATGATGTGAATGTGCATACTAAATCTAAATCTGTTAAGCATAGCCAAAAGAGGAAGGTATTGATTTACTTAAGGGATCAAGGGGCTCAAATTTATACACTTTGTCTTTAGAAGATATGATGCTATCCTCTTCTATTTGTCTCTTGTCTAAAGCTTCAAAGACTAAGCCTTGGTTATGGCACCGACGTTTATCTCACTTAAACTTTGGCACCATCAATCAATTGGCTAAACAAGGTCTTGTTATAGGTCTCCCCAAGCTGAAATTTAAAAAAAATGATCACTTATGTTTTTGTTCTGGCTATGTTCGTTGGGTTTAAAAAGCAAGAAACGTTTATATAATCCAAATCAGAAGAACACTAATCAGAAAAAACTCTCTATGATGACATAAGGTCTTTGTTTGACAATACGCATTGAAGGTATCAATGGGAAGAAGTATATTTTAGTTATCGTTAATGACTACTCACGGTTCACGTTCAATATCTTCTAGAATCTTCAAATAATCTTCAATACGGCGTATAGATGTCTTTGGGGATACGGCGTTATTGTCTTTTAATTCATTCGTGGTTTTCTTTGCTTTCCATACAACATAATGGGAGTATCTGATCTAATATAACATCACACTGAAGTTGCGTGACAACTAAATACGCGTATCTTTCTTTGATGGATTACAGATATAGGTAGCCAGAATAGTATTTCAGTTTATTTGTTTAAGCTCCAAAATGTGTGCCTTTTAGCATAACTTCACCAATTACTCCATACTTACTGCAAATGACAACTTTAAGTAATTAAGTACCAATTCATGCAATAATTATACAAAAGTGACGTTATTTGATGTCATCAAATATCCCCCACTTGAATCCTACTTGTCCTCAAGTAGATTTTAGAAAATTTATGAAAATGTAACCGTAGTCAAGGATTTTTCTTTTAAACATTTATTCGTTCAATTACTAGTACACAACCAAACACCTCAGGAAATAGGAAGATGAAATCACTCAAATCACTCAACTAATCCATGTGGTAACATGTAACTAATTCACTTAATTTCTCGGTCGTGATGAGTATTCTATCATAGGCTTGGCAAGGATACACATCTCCACCACTAAATCTAAGGAGTGACAAGTCTATAAAGGTAAATTGGGTTTTAAAAGGTTTAAGGGTTTGATCACTCTTTTTAGTCTCTATCGATACCAATATTCCAGAAAAAGCGACAAACCACACATACGCATCCATAACGATGGAATAGACACACATGGTTGCATTCATTCCTTAACTCGAATAAGCTAAAGATTAGGACTAGTAGTCTTCACCAAAAGTTGTAAACCAGCAAAGGCGACAAACCACAAATACACATCCGTAACGACGGAGTAGACATACATGATTGCATTCATTCCCTTACTCGAGTAAAACCAAGGGGGACGAAGAGTAATATAGGGTAGGAATCTTCTAATCCTTCACCAATAGTAATAAACCAACAAGGTGGACAAAATTACACATACATGGCCGTAATGACGGAATAGACATATGTGATTGCTCGCATCCTCATTCGAGTAAGACCAAAGGATATAAATTAGGAAAGGGAAATAATTGTTGTTAAATAAAAAGAAAAAAACAAATAGATTAAGTCTAAACAAATAAGGAACATTGTTGCTAGTAACTTTCCTGACCGTACCCATGAAAAAGACACAGAAATATATACATAAACGTCTTGATAATAGATCAACAAAAACAACCTTAGTTGGCGTTCCCATAACGGTCAACTCCCAATCATCCATACTATCCCCCACTTGAATCCTACTTGTCCTCAAGTAGATTTTAGAAAATTTATATGAAATGTAACCGTAGTCAAGGATTTTTCTTTTAAACATTTATTCGTTCAATTACTAGTACACAACCAAACACTCAGAAATAGAAGAAGATATTCAACTCAAATCACTCAACTAATCCATGTGGTAACATGTAACTAATTCACTTAATTTCTCGGTCGTGATGAGTATTCTATCATAGGCTTATCAAGGATACACATCTCCACCACTAAAGCTAAGGAGTGACAAGTCTATAAAGGTAAATTGGGTTTTAAAAGGTTTCAGGGTTTGATCACTCTTTCTAGTCTCTATCGATACCAATATTCCAGAAAAGGCGACAAACCACGCATATGCATCCATAACGATGGAATAGATACACATGGTTGCATTCATTCCTTAACTCGAATAAGCTAAAGAATAGGACTAGTAGTCTTCACCAAAAGTTGTAAACCAGCAAAGGCGACAAACCACAAATACACATCCGTAACGACGGAGTAGACGTACATGATTGCATTCATTCCCCTACTCGAGTAAAACCAAGGGGGACAAAGAGTAATATAGGGTAGGAATCTTCTAATCCTTCACCAATAGTAATAAACCAACAAGGTGGACAAAATTACACATACATGGCCGAATGACGAATAGACATAATGTGATTCACGCATCCTCATGTCGATTAAGACCAAAGGATATAAATTAGGAAAGAGTGAAATAATAGTATGATTAAATAAAAAGAAAAAAACAATAGATTAAGTCTATATCAATTAAGGAACATTGTATTGCTATGTAACTTTCCTGACCGTACCCCATGAAAAATACACAAAATATAGTAGAAAAAACCGAATTGATAATAGTCAACAAAAACCAAAACACTTAGTGGCTTCCCCATAACGGTCAACTCCCAATCATCCATACTATACATACTTTTACAATATTAGTGGTGATATCGACCACTTTTATACAAGGAATACATGGTTGGTTTATTTCCACCAACATACAACAATACTCTACAGAATCACTTTTGTTTTGTATTTTTCACTTTTTTGATTTTTTTTACATATATACACTACGAATTTCGGTGTAATTTCGTCATCTTCACGATCACAATAAATTCGGATAATTTATCCATTCTCCTCCATACTTCGGATGTAAAACTTGATGTGTAAAAGTAGTAAAACACACTGAAAAATTAAGATTTAAAAATATACACTACTTTCACTTTCCCAATTGCATTGTGTAATTTTTCCAACCTAACCGTAGATAGAAATTTCACACGTACCCAATTGCATTGTGCACTTTTTCCGACCTAACCGTAGATAGAAATATTTGCATTGCGACACATGAAATACAATACTTTACAAAAAAGCAACTAGCGACTGATTAAGGACTTAATCTAATAAGGTAGGATAAGGTGTAACAAAACAAAATATTTGGTGTAAGAAAAAGAATGGAATGGCTTAGCAGGTTTTTCTAGGGGTGTCTTACTTTAAAAATAAGAGTAAACAAAAGGGTTTATATTGGGTTAACTAACGAGTGTACTTAGTTAATATTACTACATGTATAGGCTTTTTGGGTGTAATACTTAAAATTTACCAGTTTAGAAATTGTCCCTTCATCTATTTAAAATAGTACTTATTATTATGATCTCGAGTAGATATACCAAGCCAAGTTCTAAAGTCTACAACATCACTGACACACTCATAATTTTGTGGAATTTAGGTAAACATTTAGAAACGGATAAGGCTAAATTCTCACAATATCTAACAAGGGTTATGTGTGCAGGTTATGTAACTAATAATTTCACAAAAATAGCTTGAATTTTTTAAATTTAAGCATTTTATTGTGAAAATATAGACAAGTAAGCGTTCAAAAGTCGCTTTCCCCCTTGAAGTAAAACAAGCGGCCCTCGTGTATAAATATAAACAATAAAACTGTAAATTAAAAAATTAGAACGGGAAAACTCCATGGATTATGCTCGGTATGATCCTCCATGTTGCATTTACGAGCAGATCGTGTGTTGTAAATGCGAGTCTGGATGTCAGCATGACTACAACACACAGAATTCCAGAATTAAAAATAACACCTAAAATATACAAATCATCATTTTCGTTCAGTAAGGTCATGTATAAGATATAGGGAAAACAATGCAATTCCATCTCGGGTATTCAACGGTTAGAAAATAAAAAACAAAAACAAAAAACTGTACAGGAAATCGATATGCCATATCCTAAAACCAGGATATGCCGTATTAAAACCTGTAAAAAGTATCTGAGGTACGGGTCAGATTACCAAATACGTCGTATCATATAATGAATACGCCGTATAGATAATCTGACAATATTGTTTTAAATGCAGAAAATAAAAGACTGGATAACGTCTAGAAAATCAATACGCCATATCCATTGAGGTTGGATACGCCATATAGAAAGTCTGGGAAGACAGACTCGATAAAAAAAGAAAAAAGAAAATACATTCTGGGTTGTCTCCCGGCAAGCACTTTTGTTTACAGCGAAGTCTTTAAGTTAGACATTTCTTTAGCTCTTCATTCCATCTCGTGTACACTCATGTGTCCACGTGTGATCCATTCTTCAACCTTTTCATCCTTGATATATTTCGTCCCCAAATTCAATACTTCTTTTGTAGAATCCTTTAAGCTTTTGGTATGGATGCGAAATACCTTTCAACTCATCTTGTTCACTTACCTTTAGTAATGGCCGCATCTTATTACATTGTGCATTAGTTAGGTGTTTAAACCTCGGATGTGATCACGCCATTTGGTAAGTCACACTATCGTTCCCTTTGTAAATGGTGATCATTCCATCAAACCGTCTTGCTTTGACACAAGCATCTCTAGAAAATTGTCTTCCAACAATGATATCACCAATTTCTTCATCATGATAAGAATCCATGTTTTCAACGACTGCAAAATCCATCACAACAGAAAAGTTTCCAACAAAAATAGGTACGTTCATAAAAGCTCCAACTATATTTTTCCCTTTGTATTCAACCTTGTCTTTCATTATTGTATTATAAAAAATTTTAGACATCACATTAATAGACAAGAGAGGGAAGAAATTAACATTAGTATATTCATAACCTATCATGCATGAAAACTTTGATTATAAGCACAATCGATATGGATTTTCCTATCAAAGTCACAATAACTAGGGTATTCGTCTAATCCATCAATGAGCTCATTATCACACCTAGTTTTGACTATATTCATCATAGGTTCATCTACAACCTCACCTTCCACAATGGTGGGTTCTAAATCACCAACTTGATTTCTCCTAAGCTCTAATGGTTCATTTAGATCATTTAGCTCAATATAATCTCCATACAATGGGTCTAATGATCTATTCAAAATCAAAGCATCTCCCATTAGTACCTAGCCTCTAAATCAAGTACAATCCCATTCTCTTAAACTTAAACATATACCCTCTAATTATGTTGCTAGCTGGTTTTATCACCTTTTAAACATAATTTTGGTCACCCCTACTCTTAAATGTATTTACCTTTTTAAACACGTCCGATTATTAAAGTGTGAGTGTGTAGAAAAGAATGGTCCTTCCTAAGAATTAAAGGGTTTTGATAATGCTTGCAGTCAAAGACTAAGTAAAGATTACTACTTTTGAAAACAAATTTATCAATCCCTTTTAGAACATTTTCTGCTATTCCCTTAGGACGTTTCACGGTTCTATCAGCCAATTCAACAATCAATTTAGTAGGAGCTTACTCACCTAACCCTAGTTTGGTATAGGTCGAGAAGGGCATAACACTAACACCAGCCCTTAAGTCAGCTAAGGCTTTATTAAAACACAAATTATTGATAATACTAGGTAAAGTGAAACTCCATGGGTCTTTTTCCTTAGTAGGTAGGGCATCGTCGAGAAGTGTAGTCCCAATTGAATAGGCATCCAAGTCTTTCATTTCATACGATCCCTTCTCTTTATCATAGCAATCATCATACAAACTACTAGGGAAAGGGAAATAGCCACTTGATTATGGAACGAAAAAAATAGTTACTTTTCTGTTGGACCGAACATCGCATCAGCTTGACTAAAACGGCATATCAGTGTCGTATCAGTTTCAATAGTTGTCGAGATCGACTTGACATGATCTATCAGGTTTGTTTCTGTTGAGCTTGGTAAACTTTTAGATCCCCTTTCTTTTAGTACCTCACTCATTTGCCCAATTTGAATTTCTAAAGGCTTGATCGAGGCTCCTTGATTTCTTATAGTAGCATCAGTGGAAGCTCAAATTTCCTTAATCAAGTTGGAGTTTTCTTCATGTCTTTTCACAGATTCGGCCAAAAATTTGCTTAGCGATTCTTCCATTGACTGTCTTCGCTCTTGATATGAAGGGTTTCCATTATTCATTTAGTAGAATCCTGGAGCTGCTGCTCTATATTGTCCTCCTTGTGGGAATGACACACCAAATTAAGTGTAATATGCTTCTTCAAGGGTTTTTCCTTCTTCTTTTAGTGGACAATCTTTGGTGTAATGAGGTTCCTTGCATAGCTCACAACCTACTTGAGCAGCATACACTTTTTTATTCACTTTCTTGATTTCCCTTCCAAGGTTATTAAGTTGAGCTTGAATAGCAGCTAATCCATTAGAAGTTTCAGTACTTTTACACCTAGTAGACGTTCCATCTTGCCATTTTTGGGAATGTTCGGCCATCTCTTGGATGGCTATCCTTGCACTAGCAGCTGTCATAGTTCGTAAGCGACCATGGAAAAACAATAAAATTATCTAGTAGGGCACCTCTAAACCCTTGTAAAACAAGATCACCTCCTGTAATATTTAGTTAAGAAAGTTTAGAGACATGTCATCAAAATTCTTAACTTTTCCTAAGCTGGTGTAAAGTTCATCATGGTTCTTTGTTTGAAAAAGGTTATTGATCTCCACTATTTTTTAGTAGTTCGGGGCAGGGTGGAGTATTTGCTCAAAAATTCTTCTTCAGGTCATTCCCAAGTAATAATTGAACACAAAAGGTGTTTTCATTCCATGAGCTGACAACACCCGCGGCTTCATAAGTGACATATGGAAAGCTCGAAGCATTATTTGGTCTTAGAGTAATTCAAAGGACAAATTAAATAAAAAACAATCTCATAACTTTTTACAATATGCTCGTTCTCGCCATGCATCCGATGCCGAACCGTTGAAAGTGTTTGCCACGAAGTTCTTTCTTGAGAAAATACCCTTTAGTTTTAAAAGTGAGCGTTGTCATCGATTTTAGGCCTAGAAATACCCGACCCATAGTCACCTCGGGTCTTGCACATGTATTCTTCCATGGTTTACCCCATTGCTTCTATTTCCTCTTCTTCAAATTGATCTTCAAGATCAAAAATAAAGTTGAATTCTGGCGAACTCAAATAGTCAAGACTCCGTGTCTTGGAGAGCTTTCGTAATGATCAAAACACTTGTTCAGGGTTTTCGAGAGGTGTAAATAGTTCCTTAGTTGAACTCCTTGTCATGCAATACCAGGAACAGAGGATAAACAATCAATAAGATATGCTCAAGGAAAGAAAATACAAAAAACTAAGTACGGAAATGAAATACGAAAATTAAAGTCTGTTGTTGTATCAGATGATCGATACGCCATATTCAATGGATTTGAATACGTCGTATGGATCTATTGATTAAAAAATAACGTTGTTATTTGGTTTTAGAAAGGTTGATACGTCATATTCAATTTAACTGAATACGCTGTATCGATTGTTAGTGTAACAAAAACACAACTAAAACAAAAGAGATAAAACACACAAGCACACAAATAAAATAAAAACAAGCAGGTGAAATGGATGATCCGACACTAAGACTCAAAAATAAGCAAAAGTTACACTAATTAAATTATGCTAAATCTAGATTAATTAAATGTTAGAACTAAAATACTAATAAAAATAAAAATTAAACAATTTTACTCCTCGGTAGCGGTGCCAAAAACTTGATGTGTCGGTGTGCGTAGATTTTATTAATTATCAAGTTTTACATTTATATTTTGCCGACATTACCTAAAAACAACACTAACAAGCAGTGTACCCGATCAGTTATAGCTTCGTTGGTAAGTATGGTGTCGATCACTAAGAGCAAGAACGTTAATTCCTAAGTCTACCATTATTTTAGTTGTCTATGTTGGTTATAATCTATATAGTCTATGTTAAACATATGCTAAACATAATTCTAACGGGTAGGAGGGGGTTTTCAGTTTGATAGAACTGCACGAGATTTATGATAACTAAACTTATTATAACATGATAAACCCGCAAGCAGATAATCAAAGTATAGAAGAGTTGTCAAGCTAAGTTTTAAGGAAACTGTAGTTAACCCATGATTAAACACATTAAAACGTCTAGTTTGTTTGTTAGTGCAATGATTGACTTATCTCGAGAAGCATATCATTCCTAGATTTAGGCGATACTTCTTCCTAAAATCTAGACACGCTAATTCTGTCACAATTAAATGCATCCACATAAAGCAAGCATTTGCTGATTATAATCTATCTTAGAAATTAATAATGGTAATCATATTAAACCCTATCCTCAATGAGATTTACTAACTAACTGTTTAATGGCTCTTTATATACTAGTTTAGTTCCACGTCCAAGTCCTTACCAAGGGAATCCGAACGTCATTTGTTGATTCCAGGTCACCTGCAGATGTCCAACTTGTTCATTAAACCAATGGCAAGGAGGACATGTCATTGTTTGTGATCCAATGATTCTAGATATATTAATTGCGGATATGGAGAGCTATCCCGGTATCTAGCTAGCATGATATTTTGCATTCCTAGATCCAATTGAATGATAGGTCGCATACTTAAGCACATAAACGAGTTTAAATTGATTAACATAATCAAAAATCAACGATAAATTAAGCAATCAAGATAAACAAACCAAACATTTAAATTTTGAAAAGCATGGCTAATACCTAAAGGTATTAGCTCATAACCATTGTAATTAATACAAG
This sequence comes from Tanacetum coccineum, assembly GCA_026074375.1. NCBI lineage: Eukaryota > Viridiplantae > Streptophyta > Magnoliopsida > Asterales > Asteraceae > Tanacetum > Tanacetum coccineum. The sequence continues at coordinate 18,100 of BQNB010070899.1, forward strand.
CATGATAATGAACGACCAAGGTAAACTAACTGAGTTAAACGAATGATACCAAAAATTGAATGATTATCAAGAGTATGAGAATTACAAGGTGTTTCCTATAGAATTAGATGCGTTGCTTGACCTTCTTTGCTCTTCTTGGCTTCTGAAAATCGACTTTTGTGGTTAAGGTATCGAAAATATGGTTAATCACACCCTAAACTCGTGTTTAGGGATTTGTATTTATAGTGGATTGAATTTCATCGATACGCCGTATCTTCCTTGATGGATACGGCGTATGGGTTGTCAGAACAGTTTCTTCAGATTACTTCGTTTAAGCTACAAAATACGTGCCTTTTTGGATAACTTCACCAATTACTCCATAATTACTACAAATAATAACATTAAGCAATTAAGTAACAATTCATGCAGTAAGTTATACAAAATGGGTAAGAGACATGGGATAAATAATGCTATAAAAGTGACGTTATTTGATGTCATCAAATATCCCCCACTTGAATCCTACTTGTCCTCAAGTAGATTTTAGAAAATTTATGAAAATGTAACCGTAGTCAAGGATTTTTCTTTTAAACATTTATTCGTTCAATTACTAGTACACAACCAAACACCTTAGGAAATAGGAAGATGAAATCACTCAAATCACTTAACTAATCCATGTGGTAACATGTAACTAATTCACTCAATTTCTCGGTCGTGATGAGTATTCTATCATAGGCTTGGCAAGGATACACATCTCCACCACTAAAGCTAAGGAGTGACAAGTCTATAAAGGTAAATTGGGTTTAATAATGATGTTTAGATGAAATCTCTCAATTCTCTTAACTAATCTATGTGGTAACACGTAACTAATTCGCTCAATTGCTCGGTCGTGATTAGTATTCTATCATAGGCATGGCAAGGATACACATCTCCACCACTAAAGCTAAGGAGTGATAAGTCTTCAAAAGGTAAACTGGTTTTTTTAAAGGATTAAGGGTTTGATACCTCTTTTTAATCTTATCGATACCAATATTCTAGAAAAGGCGACAAAACCACACATACACATCTATAACGATGGAATAGACACACATGGTTACATTTATTCCTTAACTCGAATAAGCTAAAGAATATGACTAGTAGTCTTTACCAAAAATCGTAAACCAGCAAGGACGACAAACCATATATACACATCCATAACGATGGAATAGACATACATGATTGCATTCAATTCCCCCACTCGAGTAAAACCAAAGGTTAGGATGAAGAATGATATAGGGTATGGATCGTCTAATCCTTCACCAATAGTAATAAACCAACAAGGTGGACAAAATTACACATACATGGCCGTAATGACGGAATAGACATATGTGATTGCTCGCATCCTCATTCGAGTAAGACCAAAGGATATAAATTAGGAAAGGGAAATAATTGTTGTTAAATAAAAAGAAAAAAACAAATAGATTAAGTCTAAACAAATAAGGAACATTGTTGCTAGTAACTTTCCTGACCGTACCCATGAAAAAGACACAGAAATATATACATAAACGTCTTGATAATAGATCAACAAAAACAACCTTAGTTGGCGTTCCCATAACGGTCAACTCCCAATCATCCATACTATACATACTTTTACAATATTAGTGGTGATATCGACCACTTTTATACAAGGAATACATGGTTGGTTTATTTCCACCAACATACAACAATACTCTACAGAATCACTTTTGTTTTGTATTTTTCACTTTTTTGATTTTTTTTACATATATACACTACGAATTTCAGTGTAATTTCATCATCTTCACGATCACAATAAATTCAGATAATTTATCCATTCTCCTCCATACTTCGGATGTAAAACTTGATGTGTGAAAGTAGTAAAACACACTGAAAAATTAAGATTTAAAAATATACACTACTTTCACTTTCCGAATTGCATTGTGTAATTTTTCCAACCTAACCGTAGATAGAAATTTCACACGTACCCAATTGCATTGTGCAATTTTTCTGACCTAACCGTAGATAGAAATATTTGCAATGCGACACAGGAAATACAATACTTTACACAAAAGCAACTAGCGACTGATTAAGGACTTAATCTAATAAGGTAGTATAAGGTGTAACAAAACAAAATATTTGGTGTAAGAAAAAGAATGGAATGGCTTAGCAGGTTTTTCTAGGGGTGTCTTACTTTAAAAATGAGAGTAAACAAAAGGGTTTATACTGGGTTAACTAACGAGTGTACTTAGTTAATATTACTACATGTATAGGCTTTTTGGGTGTAATACTTGAAATTTACCAGTTTAGAAATTGTCACTTCATCTATTTAAAATAGTACTTATTATTATGATCTCGAGTAGATATACCAAGCCAAGTTCTAAAGTCTACAACATCACTGACACACTCATAATTTTGTGGAATTTGGGTAAACATTTAGAAACGGATAAGGCTAAATTCTCACAATATCTAACAAGGGTTATGTGTGCAGGTTATGTAACTAATAATTTCACAAAAATAGCTTGAATTTTTTAAATTTAGGCATAATTTAAGCATTTTATTGTGAAAATATAGACAAGTAAGCGTTCTAAATCTCTTTCCCCCACTTGAAGTATACAACGCCCTCGTTGTATAAATATAACATTAAAACGGGAAATTAAAAGAATTAGAACGGGAAACTCCATGGGATTTGCTCGGTATGATCCTCCATGTTGCATTTACGAGCAGATCGTGTGTTGTAAATGCGAGTCTGGATGTCAGCATGACTACAACACACAGAATTCTAGAATATAAATACTCTACCAAAATCATCATTTTCGTTCAGTAAGGTCATGTATAAGATATAGGGAAAACAATGCAATTCCATCTCGGGTATTCAACGGTTAGAAAATAAAAAACAAAAACAAAAAACTGTACAGGAAATCGATATGCCGTATCCTAAAACCAGGATATGCCGTATTAAAACCTGTAAAAAGTATCTGAGGTACGGGTCAGATTACCAAATACGTCGTATCATATAATGAATACGCCGTATAGATAATCTGACAATATTGTTTTAAATGCAGAAAATAAAAGACTGGATAACGTCTAGAAAATCAATACGCCATATCCATTGAGGTTGGATACGCCATATAGAAAGTCTGGGAAGACAGACTCGATAAAAAAAGAAAAAAGAAAATACATTCTGGGTTGTCTCCCGGCAAGCACTTTTGTTTACAGCGAAGTCTTTAAGTTAGACATTTCTTTAGCTCTTCATTCCATCTCGTGTACACTCATGTGTCCACGTGTGATCCATTCTTCAACCTTTTCATCCTTGATATATTTCGTCCCCAAATTCAATACTTCTTTTGTAGAATCCTTTAAGCTTTTGGTATGGATGCGAAATACCTTTCAACTCATCTTGTTCACTTACCTTTAGTAATGGCCGCATCTTATTACATTGTGCATTAGTTAGGTGTTTAAACCTCGGATGTGATCACGCCATTTGGTAAGTCACACTATCGTTCCCTTTGTAAATGGTGATCATTCCATCAAACCGTCTTGCTTTGACACAAGCATCTCTAGAAAATTGTCTTCCAACAATGATATCACCAATTTCTTCATCATGATAAGAATCCATGTTTTCAACGACTGCAAAATCCATCACAACAGAAAAGTTTCCAACAAAAATAGGTACGTTCATAAAAGCTCCAACTATATTTTTCCCTTTGTATTCAACCTTGTCTTTCATTATTGTATTATAAAAAATTTTAGACATCACATTAATAGACAAGAGAGGGAAGAAATTAACATTAGTATATTCATAACCTATCATGCATGAAAACTTTGATTATAAGCACAATCGATATGGATTTTCCTATCAAAGTCACAATAACTAGGGTATTCGTCTAATCCATCAATGAGCTCATTATCACACCTAGTTTTGACTATATTCATCATAGGTTCATCTACAACCTCACCTTCCACAATGGTGGGTTCTAAATCACCAACTTGATTTCTCCTAAGCTCTAATGGTTCATTTAGATCATTTAGCTCAATATAATCTCCATACAATGGGTCTAATGATCTATTCAAAATCAAAGCTTCTCCCATTAGCCTAGCCTCTAAATCAAGTTACATCCCTTCTCTTAAACTTAATGCATAGACCCTCTTAATTATGTTGCTAGCTGGTTTATCACTTTTAAACATAATTTTGTCATCCCCTACTCTTAAAGTTATTTACCTTTTAAACACGTCGATTTTAGTGTGAGTGGTAGATAAGAATGGTCTTCCTAGAATCAAAGGGGTTTTGATATGCTTGGGCATGTCAAGAACAATAAAGTTTACTGGGAAAACAAATTTATCAATCCCTTTTAGAACATTTTCTGCTATTCCCTTAGGACGTTTCACGGTTCTATCAGCCAATTCAACAATCAATTTAGTAGGAGCTTACTCACCTAACCCTAGTTTGGTATAGGTCGAGAAGGGCATAACACTAACACCAGCCCTTAAGTCAGCTAAGGCTTTATTAAAACACAAATTATTGATAATACTAGGTAAAGTGAAACTCCATGGGTGTTTTTCCTTAGTAGGTAGCGCATCGTCGAGAAGTGTAGTCCCAATTGAATAGGCATCCAAGTCTTTCATTTCATACGATCCCTTCTCTTTATCATAGCAATCATCATACAAACTACTAGGAAAGGGAATAGCCACTTGATTTGGAACGAAAAATAGCTTACTGTTCTGTTGGACCGATACAACGTATCAGCTGGGTCTAATACGGCGTATCAGTGTCGTATCAGTTTCAATAGTTGTCGAGATTGACTTGACATGATCTATCAGGTTTGTTTTTGTTGAGCTAGGTAAACTTTCAGATCCCCTTTCTTTTAGTACCTCACTCATTTGCCCAATTTGAATTTCTAAAGGCTTGATCGAGGCTCCTTGATTTCTTATAGCAGCATCCGTGGAAGCTCGAATTTCCTTAATCAAGTTGGAGTTTTCTTCATGTCTTTTCACAGATTCGGCCAAAAATTTGCTCAGCGATTCTTCCATTGACTGTCTTCGCTCTTGATACGAAGGGTTTCCATTGTTCATTTAGTAGAATCCTGGAGCTGCTGCTCTATATTGTCCTCCTTGTGGGAATGGCACACCAAATTAAGTGTAATATGCTTCTTCAAGTGTTTTTCCTTCTTCTTTTAGTGGACAATCTTTGGTGTAATGAGGTTCCTTGCATAGCTCACAACCTACTTGAGCAGCATACACTTTTTTATTCACTTTCTTGATTTCCCTTCCAAGGTTATTAAGTTGAGCTTGAATAGCAGCTAATCCATTAGAAGTTTCAGTACTTTTACACCTAGTAGACGTTCCATCTTGCCATTTTTGAGAATGTTCGGCCATCTCTTGGATGGCTATCCTTGCACTGGCAGCTGTCATAGTTCGTATGGCACCCTTGGAATCAAGAATTTATCTAGTAGGCACCTCTAATCCCTTGTAAAACAAGATCACCTCCTGTATATCTGTTAAGTAGTGTTGAGGACATGTCATCAAAAGTTCTTTTAATCTTTCCTAGGCTTGGTGTAAAGTTTCATCAGGTTCTTGTTGAAAGTTATTGATCTCCTCTATTTTTTAGTAGTTCGGGCAGGTGGACAGTATTTGCTCAAAAATTTCTTCTTCAGGGCATCCCAAGTAATAATTGAACCAGGTGTTTCATTCCTTAGCCAACAACTCGCGGCTTCAGTAAGTGACATAGGGAAAGCTCGAAGCATTATTTGGTCTTGAGTTATTTCAAGGACATGGAATAAATCAACAATCTCAAGAACTTTTTCAATATGCTCGTTCGCATCTTCATGATCCGAACCGTTGAAAGTGTTGTCACGTAGTTCTTTGAGAAATTGGCCATTTAGTTTAAAGTGAGCGTTGTCATCGATTTTAGGCCTAGAAATACCCGACCCATAGTCACCTCGGGTCTTGCACATGTATTCTTCCATGGTTTCCCCCATTGCTTCTATTTCCTCTTCTTCAAATTGATCTTCAAGATCAAAAATAAAGTTGAATTCTGGCGAACTCAAATAGTCAAGACTCCGTGTCTTGGAGAGCTTTCGTGATGATCAAAACACTTGTTCAGGGTTTTCGAGAGGTGTAAATAGTTCCTTAGTTGAACTCCTTGTCATGCAATACCAGGAACAGAGGATAAACAATCAATAAGATATGCTCAAGGAAAGAAAATACAAAAAACTAAGTACGGAAATGAAATACGAAAATTAAAGTCTGTTGTTGTATCAGATGATCGATACGCCATATTCAATGGATTTGAATACGTCGTATGGATCTATTGTACAAAATACGTTGTATTGGTTTAGAAAGGTTGATACGTCGTATTCAATTTAACTGAATACGCTGTATCGATTGTTAGTGTAACAAAAACACAACTAAAACAAAAGAGATAAAACACACAAGCACACAAATAAAATAAAAACAAGCAGGTGAAATGGATGATCCGACACTAAGACTCAAAAATAAGCAAAAGTTACACTAATTAAATTATGCTAAATCTAGATTAATTAAATGTTAGAACTAAAATACTAATAAAAATAAAAATTAAACAATTTTACTCCTCGGTAGCGGTGCCAAGAACTTGATGTGTCGGTGTGCGTAGATTTTATTAATTATCAAGTTTTACATTTATATTTTGCCGACATTACCTAAAAACAACACTAACAAGCAGTGTACCCGATCAGTTGTAGCTTCGTTGGTAAGTATGGTGTCGATCACTAAGAGCAAGAACGTTAATTCCTAAGTCTACCATTATTTTAGTTGTCTATGTTGGTTATAATCTATATAGTCTATGTTAAACATATGCTAAACATAATTCTAACGGGTAGAGGGGGTTTTCAGTTTGAGTGACTGGCACGAGATTTATGATAACTTAAACTTATTTAAAACATGATAACACACGCAAGCAGATAATCAGAAGATAGAAGAACGGTCAAGCTAATTTTAAGGAAACCGTATTAACCATGATTAATCCAATTAAAACGCAGGTTTGTTTGTTTGTTAGTGCAATGATTGACTTATCTCGAGAAGCATATCATTCCTAGATTTAGGCGATACTTCTTCCTAAAATCTAGACACGCTAATTCTGTCACAATTAAATGCATCCACATAAAGCAAGCATTTGCTGATTATAATCTATCTTAGAAATTAATAATGGTAATCATATTAAACCCTAGCTCAATGAGATTTTACTAACTTACTGTTTAATGGCTCTTTATATACTAGTAGTCCACTATCTAAGTCCTTACCAAGGGAATCCGAACGTCATTTGTTGATTCCAGGTCACCTGCTAGTCCAACTTGTTCATTAAACCAATGGCAAGGATAGGTCATTATTTGTGATCCTATGATTCTAGATATATAAATTACGAAATTAAGAGCTATCTTGGCATCTAGCTAACACGATATTTTGCATTCCTAGATCTAGTTGAATGATAGGTCGCATACTTAAGCACATAAACGAGTTTAAATTGATTAACATAATCAAAAATCAACGATAAATTAAGCAATCGAGATAAACAAACCAAACATTTAAATTTTCAAAAACATGGCTAATACCTAAAGGTATTAGCTCATAACCATTGTAATTAATACAAGCATGATAATGAACGACCAAGGTAAACTAACTGAGTTAAACGAATGATACCAAAAATTGAATGATTATCAAGAGTATGAGAATTACAAGGTGTTTCCTATGGAATTAGATGCGTTGCTTGACTTTCTTTGCTCTTCTTGGCTTCTGAAAATCGACTTTTGTGGTTAACGTATTGAAAATATAGTTAAGCACACCCTAAAATTGTGTTTAGTGATTTGTATTTATAGTGTCTGTAATTTCATAGTTACGCCATATTGGTTGAGGTCAATACGGCATACTGGGGGTTTTCTGGAGTAGGGACCATGTTTAATATCTTTCGTAATCTTCAAATAATCTTTAATACGGCGTATAGAGTCTTCTGGATATGGCGTATTGTTTTTCAGTTCTTTGTGGTTTCTTGTGAAGTGCATGCACAGATACGTCGTATCTTCCTTGTTGGATATGGCGTATGGGTTGTCAAAACAGTTTCTTTAGATTTCTTGTAATTAATTACCAATTCATGCAGTAATTTATACAAAATGGGTAAGAATCATAGGATAAATGATGCTATAAAAGTGACGTTATTTGATGTCATCAGAAGTGCAGTTTTGAATATTCTTTCGTTTCAAGGTGAGGAATACTTGTTGTTAATAATATTGTACCTGTTTGTCATTATAAATTTAAAAATTGTTGTCTTCGGTATTGTTTGTTGGTGCGAAAAAAAGACTGAAGCAAATATATCTTCTTCCTCTAGTTTGGACAGAAAGAAAGCACACGTCCTATGTTTTATTTGGTAGTGATGGTATTTTGGTTTTGTTGTTTTCTAGTGCAAAATGGAATGATGTCTGATTGTGATGTTTGGTTACATCAGCAGCTTTTAAGATTCCATCTGATGCATGAATTGATTTGAGCCGACATTCTGATGGAATCTAAAAAACAAAAAAAAGTAGATTGATGGCAGCTTAGGAGAAAAAACCAAGTGTCTTGGTTGTGTCCTATGTCGAATGCATTGTTTGTAATAAGGCGTGTTGTGCTTATGATATGGAAATTTAAATTGCTACTACAAATGTTGTTAGGGCTCGAGGTAAGGCATGATTGTTGTTAATGATATTGTGCTTATTTGTTATTATTTTTAGAAACTATTGCGAGGCTCATTTGTTTGTTCGCTTACAAAAGATGGCAAATGCAAATATATTTTCTTCTTCAAATTTGAACCTAAAAATAGGCAATCCATGTTTAGTTTAGCATTGATGTTGTTTTGGTTTTGTTGATCGTAGCGGTGGATGGAATGATGGCCGAATGTGTAAAATGTGTTTGCATCAACAGCTTTTATGATAGTGGACGGGACATGAATTTCTCACAATATAAGAGAAGAAACGAAGTATGAGGTCCTTAGTCAACAAGGGGACTTCAAGTGTCTATCACATATTGTTAGATGCATGGTCTTTGGTAACACGCGCTTCGCCTCACAACTTGGAACTTGGAATTGCATTGGCCACCAACATTCAGAGAAAAGGTGCAGAGTGTTTGCTATTAGTAGTATTACCCTATTTTTCGCCACGCTTTTGAATGCCATTGCTATGCTTTTTTGTTATGTTCATTTGCAAACAACGTTTGACTCATGCGCATTTCCTTCTTCCAGATTGTATTGCCAAATAGGGTTCAATGCCTTTGTTGCATATATCCAACACTTAGTTGTAAAAATAGTGTTCTTGATACTGAAGGACATCTACTTGATTTTGATATTTAGTGCCAACTTTATACAACCGTGAAAGGATTCTTATAGTATATCAATCCCACACATCTACACTTACATGAATAGGTATTTTTAGAGAGAGAAAGGTTGGAAAGTTTTCTAGTAAGAGAAAGAGAGAAATATCATATAATGAAATGAAAACCAACACCCTCTTTATGTGTGGAGAGGGTATTATAGTACCTTACACATAGTTGAGCCATGGGTATCCATGGACTATCCATGGGTTGGCCTAGTTAGCTTACTTATTTAATACATATTTAACCACGAGCTAAGAACTACTATTTTAGTAACCGAGCCTTTTCTCGATTCCTAACAATATCCCCCTAAGGGAGGTTACTCCAATTTACAAAAGATTTAAGCTTAGCATTCTATGAATGTTCTTCAGTCTTGCTCGTAGTCTTGATTCTTTATCCATTATCTTGTGATTTGATGTAGTGATCTTGGAACTTGTTCCTTCATGCTTTATAGACTTGTGATCTTGATCTTTTACATCTTGAAATATTTCATATTTTATCATCACTTGATCATTCCTTCTTGTGGTCTTGCGTCTTTTAGACCAACATGCTCATACTTCTCTTTATCTTAAAAGCTGTCTAACAATCTCTCTTGATTTGATTTGACTTGAATACTTTGTGACTTCAAGGAAAACGTTGAGTATCAAAGTAGCGAAAGACTTTGGTAACATGTAATTAAGCTTTCATCATGTCTTTATATCTGTCGATCGAGTATGAGCAGGTGGTAATGAATTCAACTCTACTGGAATAGGGAACCGCCACCTTTGTATAAACCTGTAATTTATGGTTAGTGAAAAAACACAAATATGGACGAACATGGCTTTGTCGTTCGTCAAGTATAGGTAGCATTAACCTTCAGTTCTGTGAGGACCGGCCTATGATCAGGTGATTCAATTTAGAAGAATCTACTTGACAGGATTTCCAGCTTAAAGTATTGGATCCTCTAATGTGGATGCATCAGATTCACCGTAAAAGTGAATCGGTTAGTTACTATCTTACCGATTGAGTCATCAATTCATAAATTAGACCAAATCGATATCTAGTAGACACAAGTTCGATCCATATAGGATCGCATAAGTCACCTACCGCAGTGATGTTTGATGTTTACACTTGAAGGATTTCCATTCGTCACTGTGAAATGCTAAAGAGCACCACTCTGAATGTTCTGGCAAAGATTACGTGGATAATGCGTAGGACTCTTTATATAGAACTTGTGTTCACCGTGTATGAACAATAAGTGTAATTTGGAATTATGTCTTAATGAGATTTACGATTTGATCTCTTTGGCTCTAGACTCGATAAGTATGTTTTGGTTTTAGTGATTGGAGGCTGGAGCAGACTGCCACCTTTTCAATACCAACTAGATCGGAGTGAGAAAGTCGATAGAAATGTGTTTAATCTCCGTGAGAAATGAAACAAACTTCTTTTGAGAGAAACCCGAGTAGCTTGGGAGGGTTGTGCATTGCATAACTGGGTCCATGATGACTATCTTCAATACCAGCAATCAACTGTGTGATTCTGATAGCATATGTATTGACCCGGCTTCCGCCTAAGTGTATCGAGGGCTTCTTTGTTTACACCCTTTATCCCTACAATTATTTTTAATTCTTCAACCCCTTCAATGTTAACCAACGCGTCCTTATTATCACCATGTTGGGTTTGTTCCGCTGATAACTCATGCCTTGGATAACATTTTTCCTAATTTCACTTTACTCTTTTTGTATATTATACCTAAGGACTTCTACTCTATCTATTGGAGTGTCCCTGGGTAGATCCCTCTAGTTCTGGCTGGATCATAGAACAAATACCTAACCTTAACCGCCTTATATCTCCTTGAACTTCATCAATTGGTTGGTCTTTTGGTATTTCCATCTTAGCCGTAAAACCATTTGAAAATCAATCAAGGTACTTGTGATATAAATCAAAACTTTTGTATCTTGATGGTTTCATCTTTTTCAAAATTGATCCCCCCACATATGTGCATCGATATTCGAAAACTTTTTGCACATATAGGGAGGAAGCTGCACTTGAGTCACTAAGATCACATTTATTAGCCATATATTTTAATAATATTTTCTCCCCTTATCAAAAATGTCAAAACGTTTAATATTTTGGATATCAATTGATTAAAATAGTCACGTTTCTGAGGAGAAAAATGTTATCAGATCCAACATGTTTCTTAGGAACATTTATTGCTCCCCCTCAATTCATGAGGGAATGATATAGTGTTGAGTACATATTTTGAAAGATTTTGAATTTATTGAAAATTTCTTGAAAAATTGTAATCAAACACATATATACTTATTATTCTACACTACATATATACATATATACATATTCACAAGATAATGTTCGAGACTGGACCTGAAAGTAGCATAATCGAGAATGACAAAGTCATTTTGTTCGCGTCAGAAGTCTGTAGTCTATCTTGATGTTTCTACCACCTACAAAACATTCTAAACTCCTCATGATTCGTCTTGTCAGTAATGTTTCTTCAATCTTTTTCAGAATAAAAGTTGTCTACCTCTGATCCTTGTTAGTCCAAGCTCTCTTTAACATGCCATCATTGTACCCTAACTAAAAGTTCTACAGCATATAATCCAGTTTTTCACGAACCTTCTTAAGTGTTCCATCTCCAAACTTGTACAACTCGTCAGCTCTCATCAGAAACTTTTGTCGTCCTTGTTCAGATAAACTACACCTTTGGGTTCGTAAAATATGATGTATGGTTCTTTGTCATCAAGACCAAAATATCTAACATGTGGCATTGTGATGTTAAGCTTTATTTGATAGCTTTCCACCCCAAGTTGGATGTCTTCAACCCTCTTCTGAATCACGGTTCTTCGAAGAAAAACCAAAGAGTAGTTACTATGTAACATCCGGCAATTTTCAGAATTTTAAAGGACTATTTTAATCTTTGACTTTTCGAGTCTGACTTGACTTTTTGACTTTTGGTCTTTTATTTTCACATAAAAGCGATTACCGCGTAACCGGTAATTTTTCGGAACATATTTAAAGGAGATATATGTTATTCCTAGGTTGATTTATCAAAAACGAGCAGCTAAATCACGTTTTCATTATTCGGACTCTAAAGCAATTTGATGTAAAACGACATTCCTGACAACTTTTTAGTTTTGACCGAGACCCGAAAACAGTCAGAAGGTGACTGAAATGCCCTCGCAAGATTTTAGAAACACAAAAATAATTAAATTATATTTAATTATCACGTTTTATTAAATAAAAATATTTAATAAAATACTTAGCAATTTAATTAAAAGCGTTTGTTGAAAACGCGAATATTCGAGTTGAAATCCATTTTTTTTCTATTTCAGACAAGGCGTAACCGGTTCACAAAATAAATAACAGATATTTTATTAAATGTTATAAAATATTTATGAAATATTATCAAGTGAATACTCATTTTTATCAGAAAAATGATTTGGAAAACAACGGCGCAAGTTTCGCGCGTTGAATCATTCGTTAAGTCGTCCAAACGAGTCCCGAACCGATAATTATCAAAACTATAATAAAAACTTACACAATGACCCCTCAACTATTAGGCTCTTGCCACTTTACTTTAAAACTTTTAATATATATAAAAAGTTTTATACACTTTTCATTTTAATACAAATAAACACACACACATAATTAACTCTCTCTCTCTCTCTCCCCCATATTTTTCCGGCAGCCACCCACCGCCGCCGGCCACCATCCGGCGGACTTTTCCGGCCGAACCCAAAATTGTTCCCCATCCCCCGATCTTACCGATCCCCTATGTCACGCGCCACCACAGCCCGCCGTAGTCACGACCCTCCCATCGTCAACACCACCATCATCATCATCTTCGCCCCATCATCATCATCATCTTCGCACCATCATCATCAACATCGTCATCACCCCCCACCGAATGCCACCATCACCTCCATCTCCTCCCCTACGCCATCACCACCATCATTATCACCACAACCGCCACCCAAAAGGGGTGCGCGTGGTTTCTCAGATAGGGTACGTCTGGTTGTTTGCAAGATCAGGGTGCGTATGGTGTTATAAACTACCAACAGTGGTGCGTTTGTTTTGGTTACACCACCACCACGGGGGTGCGTTCGGTTGCTTTTAATATGCACAAGGGTGCGTCCAGTTTCATATCACCACAAAGTGTGCGTTCGGTTCTCGATGAAAGCACCTAGGGTGCGTACGGTTTGTAAAATAAACCACAAGGGTGCGTTGGGATGGGTGGCAGCCACCCAAGAAGGGTGTTTGTTTGGTGGGTCAGCAGCAAGGGCTGCGAGGGTTTAACCGACCACCCAAAAAGGAGTGTTTAGTTTTCGTTGTGGCACCACGAGGGTGCGTTTAGTGGGGCAACCACCCCCTAGGGTGCGTTTGGCTTCGTAACGGCTAGGGGTGTTCGTTTGGTTTTTAACAGGAAAAGGGTGCGGTTGGTTTTGTGGTTTACACCCCAAGAGGGTGTGTTTGGCTGATAAAACAGCCATAAGGGCCACGTTTGGTTGTGGGTTTAACAGTCGAAGGGGCAGTTTGGTTCATGGCAGCCGCAAGGGTGCGTTTGGGTTGCGTTTCCATCGATTAGGGTAAGTTTGGTTTGGGTTAACAAACACCACAGAGGGTGTGTTTGGTATATCAAGGTTATAATAATCGGTTAATAAAAATTATCGCGAGCTTTATCATTAATAAATCGGAATTAAAATGTTGGTTAAATGGTTAAATAAATATGATATTTATTACCTCATTTAGTTTATATATATATAAATATATATATACATATTTAAAACACGCGGATGTTTGAAATATTGATTTTGTTTGGAAAGTGGAAAAATATTAGGTTTTACGAATATGGGAAATGTTATATAACCGGGAAAGTCATGACGAAATTTATATAAACTTTAATATTTAGTAATGTTTTACTAGAGCTTCTATTATTTTAGAAACCTATAAAAAGGGACTAAGTTATATTTAAGATATAATAATTTGTATTATACAATAACCGGATAAACGAACGAAAACATACTTTTACAATGAGACAACTATTTTAGACACGATCCGTCAATAAGACGAAAGATTAATTTATAAAATATTATTTTATGAATTCTTGACTAGAAGATACAATCATAACTTTTGTAAAAGTTTTACAAACATGGTTTAACATATGTTGTAACCCTAAAACATATGTTTACGTCTATACAAGAACTTTTTATTAAGTTAAGTGGTGATTTTAGAAATGGGTCAAACTAATTGGTTTAATTAGTTACTCACACTTATTATATAATACTTGCAAAGCATTATATACGTCGCGTTAATCTTTGAATTGTTTGTCTTTGTTATATAATTCACGGTATGAGTTATATAAGGGTTTATTTTTCATATGTAATATATACAAAATATATTACATACTTTGCGTTTACTTTTCAATCTATTTATTTAACTAACCACCAAGATATTATAACTTTAAATCTAAATCATTTATCAACGTGTCGAGTTGACATAACCATCCATCGGGAAACC
>BQNB010070900.1:0-32960 GCA_026074375.1 Tanacetum coccineum
GGCCTTTGGGCCATATTAGCTTATAAACAAAACATTGACTAACTACGGGCTTTGACTAGTTAATATTGGAAGTGATCGATACTTTTCTTGTTCCTAACAATGTTTATCAATTTATACTTGTTTACGCGATTTTGTATGCGACCTATCATTCAACTGGATCTAGTGATACGGACTAAGTAATCTAGAGTCTGGGATAGCTCTCCATATAGTGATTTATACATCTAGAATCATAGGATCATAAATATTGTCTTGATAAATCTGAATCTAGGATACGCTTCGGGCTTAACTAATTAATTGGATATTGCCAATGGTTTATTGATCGTGTTGACTAGAAGGTGAACCCAGATAATTCAACAAATAACATTCTGATTCCATTGGATAGTTGGACAAGTGGGCTACTAGTGTATAAATCGCCATTAAGCGGTAAGTGGGTAAAGTCTCTATGAGCTAGGGTTTAACAAGATCACCATTGCTTTAATCCCTAAGATAGATTATAATTAGCAAATAAGGATGCTTTATGCGGATGCTTTAATTGTGACAGAATTAATGTGTCTAGGTCTTAGGAATGTTGTTATCGCCTAAGTCTTAAGAAGGATATACCGCCTCGAGAGAAGAAATCATTGCACTTAATAAACAAACCAACTTTCTAATTGGATTAATAATGGTTAATATAGTTTTCTTATATTTCTCTCGACCGATCTTTTATCTTTTGTTAATTTGCTTGCGTGGGTTAAAGTGCCTTGAATTGATTATAGTTACCAACCAAACCGTGCCAGTCTCTCAGGCTGAAAACCCCTTTTACCTGTTAGAATTAGGATTAAGACTGACATAGGTTTAGCATAGGCTTAGAATAGACTAGAATTAACATAGATTAAATAACCAAAGTATTAATAAATTGATAGATTTAACCTCGCTTCAAGTGTTCGACACCCTTCTTACCACAAAACTACCACCAACCGGGTACACTGCCCATTAAAGTGTTGTTTTTAGTTTAGTCGGTAAAATATAAATTTAAAACTTGAATCCTAAAAATATACACCACACAATGACACATCAAGTTTTTGGCGCCGCTGCCGGGGAGAAAATTAATCTTGATTTTTATTTGTTATTTTGGTTTTTAACATTAGATTAGATCTAACATTTAGTAGTAGTGTATTTTAGATTAGTGTATATTCTTGTATATTATGTAAATTTTGTATATTTGTCTTTAATTGTTTGCTTGTATATATGTGTGTTTAATTGTTTGCATATTTAATTGTTTTTCTCAATACACTGTTCTGGTTGATAACTCGATACGGCGTATCCACTTCCATTGGATACGGAGTATCTAATTTTCTGTCCAATACAACATATTCATTAAAAAGATAACACGGGTATCCACTTCATTGGATTACGGCGTATCGATAATCTTGGAACAGAATCAGGATCTTAGTTTTCATATTTGATTTTCGTGCTAAAAAATTTTCTATCTTTCTTCAGAGCAAATCCTGCGGATATTTTTACCCTTGTTATAGGAAGAACTTATCAGAGCTAGTTGATTGAAGAAGGAACTACAAGAAGTCATGACTGAACTAATTCCTAATGAAAACATGAAAAAAGCTCAAACTGAATCAAATCTTTCTATCACCAGTAACGACATAAACATTGGACTCAGTAAGGGATTTTTTGTAGAATTACGAAAGAACATATATCACGGAACACACAATGAAGACGTGGTGGATCGTATTGCTAAAGTACTTAAAATGGTTGATTTGATCTACATTCTTGGCGTGGATTCCCATCAACTATGAATGAAAGTCTTTCCTCTCTCGTTGGCCGATGATGCTAAAGAATGGTGGATTAGTGAGGGAGATGGAAAAATCACCACTTGGGAGGAACTAGTTGAGAAATTCTTCTGTAGATTCTATCCAGAATCATACGATGGAGAAGATGAAATGTTGGACGAAGGAGATAACTGGGGGATTGACCCACTTGAATTCTTATCAAACGTAAACACATCATTCAAAAATCACAAGAAAGTGGATGGAAGAACTTAAAAGGTATTGTTCCATGCTTGGATGAATGGGAATTGGAATAAGAGACGAATGGATAATAGCATCTTGAGTAGTAACAATACTACTACTGACTCGTTTTTCAAACCTTATCTAATAACACGTGTAAAGAGCGACACCAAAAAGGAAGATGAACAAAGTCAGACAAAGCGCAAAAATAGCAATACATCCAATTCTATTGATGAGCAACCTAACAAAAGAAGGTACAAAGCAGAAAAGTTTGAAGCTATTCAGTACTCGCTTGGACCCAAGTTTCTTATATGCTTTAAGAAGATTTGATTCGTTATTTGGGAAGAACGTGGATAATTGTCCATATCTACCAAGATATTTTCAGATAAGACGAAGGATGGAAAGTACGTCGCACCAAGGGATTAATAAAGCTAAGAAAAGTCTAACTAAAGGGGACTTTGCTGTAACAAAAGTGCTTACCGGGAGACAACCCGGAATGTTATTTATATTTATCGGTCAGATCTTCCCAAACATCAATACGCCGTATCCGCTCCATACCATACGGCGTATTAATTATCTGGACGATATCAGTCTTTATTTTTTATTGCACTTTAAAAACATTATTGTCAGTTCTGGCAATACGGCGTATTCATTAACTTGATATGGCATATCCACCAGACTGACTCATATTTAGTTTATTTAGTTTAGTTTAAATTAACCATAGGTACCAAGATAGGAATACACACGTTTTTCCTATTTCATACAGGACCTTGGAAGGAAAGAAATATCGATGAATATTGGTGGAAAATTTACAAATCTGGAAGATCTTGAAGTGTTGGAGTCTTGAAACTTCAAGGCGGCAGTTCAGCACACAATCTTGCCTAATAAATTACAATGGAGAATTCTACCGAGGGCAAATATCGAGGAGTTTCTAATTCTAATTCTTTTATTCCCGTTTTGATGTTTCTCTGTACAAACGAGGACGTTGTAATAATTCAAGTGGTGGTTGGATTAGGAATGTATTCACTTGTCCTATTTTTCACATTAAAATGATTAAAATGCTTAAATTACGCTTAAATTTAATTTTTTTTCCAAGCCATTCTTTTTGAGTATACATACTTGATAAACCGCACACATTAAACCTGTTACGATATTGTGTGTGAATTTGCTATCCGTTTCCAAATGTTTAACAAATTCCACAAAAATATAAGTGTGTCGGTGATGTAGTGGACTTTAGAACTTGGCTTGGTATAGCTATTCGAGACCGCAATAATGAGTACTATGGATTTAGATGGAGTAACTTGTTTAAATTGGTAAATTTTAGAATTACACCCAAATCACTTTACATGTTTTTTATTAACTGACTAACCGGTTAGTTAACCGCCAGTTTAAACCACTTTTCCACTATCATCTTTAGAGTGAGATCTCCACTAGAACATCCCACGTAGATGCCAATCCTTTAGGAACTACACACTTTTATTTGTTTCGTTACAACCCTTTAACTTAACATACCTTGTTAGATAAGGTTAATTTACAGATGATAGTTGCTTAATGTGTAAAGTTTGTATTTCCCGAGTCTTATGTCATTTTCTATCTTTGGTGCGGTTGAAAATTTGCACATTGCAAATGGGAATGTATTAATTATAGACAAAAAATCATGTGATTTTACTACCATCACAATTAATGGTGAATCCGAAGAAAGAAGGAATTATCAAAGGAATTATCCAGAATTATTGTGATGTTAAAGGATGCGGTAAAACTACACCGAGTTTGAGGTATAGTGTTTGGTAAAAAAAAGAAAAGAAAAAGGTGAACAAAAAAGAAGAAAGTTTGAAGATATCGTTTCGCAACTACCGAAGGAATTACACGAAGGATCGATTATTCGTTGAATACGCAACAAAATCAACGATGTAGAGTATTGTACAAAGTGGAAGATATCGCCACTTACCTTGTTGAGTATGTAAATTTTTAGAGAAGATTGGAAGTTGGCTCCAACATCTCTCAGTTACGGGAACGCCAACTTAGATTGTTGTTTTTGATCTATGATCAAGACGTTGTAAATAGTCGTGTATTTATCATGGTAAACGGTCAGGAAAAAGTGTTTAGCAACTTGTATCTTAGTCTTAATCTATTTTGTTTCGTAATTTTTATTTAACAACAATTTATTTCCCTTTCCTAATCATTAACCATGGGTTTTACGCGAATGAGGATGTGATCGAGCATGCATGTCTATTCTGTCGTTACGGCCATGTATGCATGTCTCAGCTGCCTTGTTGGTTTATTACTATTGGTGAAAGTTAGAAGATCCATACCCTATATTACTCTATATTTTCTACTCTTTAGCTTATTCGAAGGTAGGAGTGAGCAGTCCACATGTGTCTATCCCGTGTTAGGGTGTTGTATATGTGGTCTTTGTCCGCCCTCCTAGATTATTCGTATCGAAAGATTAGTTAGAGTAATCAACCCTAAGCCTTATCATAAAAACCTATATTTTACCTTTATAAACTTGTTACTCCTTAGCTTTAGCGGTGGAGATGTGTATCCTTGCCAAGCTTATGATAGAATATATTTTAAGGAAAGTATGTAATTGTTTTTTTGTTTTTGTTTTAAGATATTTCAACAATGAAGTGGTGTTTGTTTTTTAAACCATAAAAAGACATATGCATATATATATAAAAGATAGACATTGACTTTCGTATGTATAAAGAAACTTTATTTCACATTTGAACTAAAAACATTTACTTTGTAATGGCGGGTAATTTATTAAGTTTTATTTCATCTTCGCGGATTACCGTTCATTCCTTTTTGTTCGTTATTTACTCTATAAAAAATTCACAATGTCGTAATTCATTGCGATAAGTTTTGTTTCTTGCAAACATTCGTAAACGTCATATCTCCTTATCGAACCTAATGATGGCTAAAATGAAAAGTGTCTCCCCTATTTGAAAAAACTTGCAATAAAGATGTGCTTAGATGATGTTTCTTGTTAAGTGGATCCTTCTTTCAGCGAAATATATGAGGCTCGTGATCCACTTCACCTATATAGAAATTACTTTCATATTTAAAAAAGGTTCACAAATTTAAAACATAGTTAATGAGTAGATATAGAACGCCTAGCTTCTTTGATTCTCATTTTATCTATCCTTGTTATCAGTTGTCAAAAAAATTGAAGTGAGTGGTAAAAATAATTAAAATGAACATGTGATTAGTACAACATGCTCTTTGTTATAAACATAACTTGGACATTCTCAAGTTTTGCCTGTCACCCTTGACTTAGCCAGAGTGCTCACCTTAACATAATATTTTTTGTATCTTGTTTTTAAAGTTGCCTAATTAGATGCATACAAATGAATAAGGCCTAGTTAATTAATTGTGTTAATTTTAACTGATAAGCTAATGATTAGGAACAAAGATTTATACAAACTCAAAACTTAGCTTAATTGTTTCTAAAATAAACTGTTATGTTAATAGTTGAGTTATAATCATATTTAAATTATTAATCATCTAGAAACCTTCACGAAATACTAATACAGTTGGTAATGAAACATACCTACACCACCTAAATTCTAGAGACATTGATCGTGGGCCTAAAGCTTTTGAAGACTACATAAGCTTAGGTAGCCCACCTGATGAGGTGTCATTTTGTACACTTTTTTGGGGTCGTTTAACCCCCTAAATCGTGCATTTATGCCCAAAATAGGTACTTAATCGTTCCTTTTTAGGTATTTCTCATTCGGAAGGCATTTGGAAGAATTAGAGGTGACTTAGGCTCATTTGGAGAAGAAACGGACAAGACTACGAACCTACACCAACATTGATCAAGAATTTTTCTACAGTGGCTGCAAACGGCGTCACAAATACAACGTGACGCCGTCACCACGAAGATCAAGACGGCGTCACAAGATTCCACGACGGCGTCAGAGCATACGACCCAGCCCATTATCTAGAATATTCTCTTTCATGACGGCGTCACGATTAAAATGCGATGTCGTCACAGCGTTTTTCCTATATATACAAACCCGAATTTAGGGTTTTGAGTGTGTAACTTTCAAATAAAAAGAGGGTACGAACCCTAGTTCATTTAGCGGCTGTTAGGGATGAATTTAGGGCCTAAAAACCCTATTGTACTTCCTCCAACTCATGTTTTAATCAAGTAAGGTTTATTTAATCATTCAATATGTCTATGTGTTGTTTGCTCTATCTATGCTCTTGCTTTATCTTTAATATGCTTGGCTAAACCTTCTATTGTATTTATTTATGATTGTATGAAACCTATAATGTAGATCTTAGTGGTGTTGCTTCTTGTGATGGACATGCATGTTAGGCTTTAGAAAATCAGCTTTTGTCTATATCGTTGTTGATATGTCTAGGGAAACATGATTGTATAGAAAGGATACCATCGGGTAATAGTCTTCATACTACCTTGCCTCCTAATATGGTTGATCCACTTTTAATATATTTCACATACACTTAGTGTACTCCTAGGGGCCATGTAATAGTCCTCATACTATTTTACGTGTGCGTTGCTCTAGTGGAATACTAAGTAGACAGCGGGTTCGTGTACTTTGTTCATGGCTTAGGAAATAGTTACACAGATCATCACAAGGGTGACAAGGCAACAACACTAGGAGAAGCAATCTAGGGAGTAATACATGATTAAATAAGCACAGTCTTTTATCTTATTATTATCACCAGTAGCGTAGATTTATATTTAGTTTAATAGCTAAAAGCAACCACCTCTCCAATTATATAATTTACTTGCTTTCTATAAAATATAAAAATACAAAAATAATCTTCTCTCAACCTTTAGAATTCTGTTAGACCGTGATCAAGCCTTCCCAACCTATTCCTCGAGTAAACAGTAACAACCCCCCGAGTCTTGCCTATACTACTACTACAATGATTAGGTGCTCTGAGTAGGGAGTTGTAAAACTTCTTGTGGAAGTCCTACGACGACCGCATCAAGTTTTTGGTGTCGCCGCCTGGGGAATAGTTAGGTTCTGATCATAGTTTAACTTAGTTCTACTCGATTGAATCCTTTCAAGTGAGAATTTAATTTCCGCATATTAGCTTTCTTATAGTCTATCTTTTCATTGTTTTATCTGTTTCGTAAATCTGTCACCATGACGCGTAGCACCGTTAAAAGGTTAATGAAACCTCTCGACGAACCCGAAAGAGAATTCTGAAAGCTTAGAAGAGCCGCCTTGCGATCACATCAAAACGAATCCCTTGCCATTGCCGGAGGAAACCTCTTTAATGATGAAGCATCTTCGTCCAACGACACATGACCTAAACCGGCAACCCCTCCCAAAATCTTGCATGAACATTCACACCCCACATCCTCCGGTTTCTAAAATCTAATCACCGTTCCAACCGAACAAACCGGAAGAATCGTGCACTCTCGTGACATCTGGTTGATTCAAAATACATGCACATTCAAGGAACTGAAAACCGAGGACCCCCTCCGTCATGTTAAAAACTATCTAAGTATCGTTGATAACATATAAGCAGATAGAGCCACAAGGGATACATCGAGGTTAAGATTCTTCCACTTCTCCCTTAAAGGAAAAGTGGCAAAATGGCTTGACAGAATACCACCTACTCAAATCATAACATAGGATCAGCTCGTGTCACGATTCCTCGACTATTTCTTTCCGGTTGGACATACCTTGGCCCTTAGAGACTTAATCCTTCGATTCAAACAAGGGGACGACGAACCTATCAAAAGTGCTTGGATCTGTTTCCAGGACTTAATCAAACAAGTCCCCCATCATGGAAAACAGAAATGGCTTCTGGTACAAATCTTTCATGATAACATATCCCAGGAAGACCGTAGGAAACCCGACCAGTTCACTCAATTTCGCTTCCACTCTCTCACTGAAGAAGAAGGGTGGATTCGAATTGAAGAATATGTCCAATACCAAGATGATCTGTGGGATGACATGTCACCACCCATGAACATTTCATCTATTTCAGAAACAATGCAACCCACATTCAGGGGGCGCCTAAAAAGGGCTTGCAATCAAATTTCCTACCTCGAAACACCTAGTCGAGAGTTTGGGCTGAAAAACCCTTACCTAATCTGCGATTACTACGGAGGATCTCACGAGGCCGATGAATGCAAGCAACTTAACCCGGCCGAACAAGTATGCTTATCTGGGGGAGACATCTATAATGACCCTTCCCTTCTGAGGTTTTATTAGAACGACGATACCTCACCATGAGGGAACATCAAACGTAAAGAAAAATGGGAGGATGGCCCCGAATGGATTGTCACAAGTAAGTTTGGAGTAAAAAAGAAAATAGAAAAAAAAAAAAAGACGAGCTCGCCAACTTCATTCTCGAAAAGAGGATAGGAGATATGCTTGTCCAACACCATAAGGAACTGCATGAACAATAATCTTAGATACTCTCAACACTTAACAATATTAAACACCTAAATATGAAGCACCAATGGTATTGTGCTAATAACACAATACAATTTCCCATTAAAACCGGACTTAAATGACCAAAAACGTACAAAAAAAACATCGTATTTGAGTGTTTTTGGCATCTATATTGTGCAGGGTAACGATATCTGAAGAAAAGGACAAAAACAAAGCCAAAACGACAAAATTGAGCACGAGAACGAAAAGAGCGTGAAAGAAAAGTTAAATCAAAGCCAAAAGTCAAAAAGTCAAAGTCAACAAAAATGCCAGCCCGAAAAGTTCAAAGCCGAAGCCAAACAAAGAAATCTTAAAGGCCCACCGTACCCATCTAGAAGAGCCTAGTCAGCCGCAGTAAAGGTAATACATGAAGATTTAAATGGTTATTAAACCATTTAGGGCCCAATCCCTTTTATTCCATAACCGGCCCAACATAGGCCCAAAACCCTTAAGACTTAACAGCCCAATCCTTTGGCTGTTAAGTGTGGTTCACCGTTAACCCCACAAGGACCAACCATGCAATAAGATAATACTACTTGAGGGGCTTTTCTTGCCAACTTCCCCAAAGATCTATCACCACAAGGACTTTCAATGTAATAACATATATCACCTTGAGGGACTTTTATTGCCAAATCCATAAACCTTCACCTATGTTACCCAAAACAGAGATACAAACATAAACACCATTTTTCTCGCCCTTTTTACTATTTCAGTGTATTCCACCTCTGCTCCACTCTGTAACTACATAACAAAACCATCACCATTCCTTCATAACCCCACCTCACATGGGTCAATGCCATGTTGGCAATCCCCAATATCACCATTGGCCAATGAAAACGACAAAGAATTGATGGTCAGGATCATTCGACTTGGGGACCAAGCTAATTTGAAGGCCAAGATTGCTTTGGATTTCACCTCACACAACAAACACACTCTTGTTTTCTCTCAGCAAAGAAGCACAAGACAAAGAAACCAAGAATTAGTCGTTTTTTTATAAATAGGACCATTGTAAGCCCATTGTGGCATCTAGCTTTTATTTTTCAGCTTATTTTAGTCTTAATTTAGCTTAATGTACTTTTGTTTTTCCTTGTAATGTTTTTAAGTTAATGAAATTCATAGTTTGGTTTTAAAATTCTTTCAGTTTTAATGTTAATTTTATGTTTCAAAAGCCAATGTAACCTTAGAATAAAGCCTCTCATAAGCTTTTATTAAACCACTTTTATAACCTGTTTTCATAAAAAGTGACTTAAGTATATAAAGTGTTAAGAAAATTTACAAAAATTCACCCTCAAATACCTCAGCTTAATTTGGATGATAAGCTAGCTTGGGAAGAGCTTATAGACCTTACTAGCTTGTCTTTGACAAGTTAGAGCTTGTAGAATACTTTATTTGCCATGTTTTGAGCAAGGGCTTGGTAAGTTTTCTATTTTTCAATTTTCTTGCATTTTTATTGTTCAACTGCTTATTGTGCTTATCTCTTGTTTATATCTGCCTATTTTAGCTTGTTTATGATGTTAGGTGCTTATTTTTACTTAGGTATAGTCTTAGAATCTTTTTGTCAAGCTTTATTGAAATCTGTCCTTTAGCATTTAAATGCATAATTTTGTTTTCTAACATAATATTGATTGCCTTAATAGTTGTTAAAATTGGCTTAAAATTGTCTTATTAACTTATTAAGTATCTGGCCTTTTCAATTTGTGGATTAAATTAGCATTAATCAAATAAAAAGTTGTCAAAACAGTTTTAAAGGGGTGTTTGGTACAAGGGTGAAAGTGGGTTAAAATGGGTCAAATCTCACCTTGTAGCACTTGAAGTCATTATGATTAAGTTAAAATT
Organism: Tanacetum coccineum; assembly: GCA_026074375.1. NCBI lineage: Eukaryota > Viridiplantae > Streptophyta > Magnoliopsida > Asterales > Asteraceae > Tanacetum > Tanacetum coccineum. The sequence continues at coordinate 10,262 of BQNB010070900.1, forward strand.
ATTATAAAAGTCAAGTTTTGTCTAAGTTTTTAAGTGATAAATTTAAAAATCATAGTTTGAAACACTTGTGGTTTAAATCTGTAAGCTTATAAGCTCGTTTAATCAGTTGTGTGGTCAAATATTCGAAACTTGTGTATTTGTGTCTGTTTAAGCTATAAAACAAGTTAGAAACCAGGTCCATATGTCTGCTTTTGCTATTTTATTTATAATTGCAGTATGTCATAAACTTTTTACTAATGTCCCTTCTTTTGAAAAATTCTTTTTTCAAGTGCTTTCTATGGTTTATCCTTTTATTTAAATTATGTTTTGATTGTTCATATAAGCTCCTTGAGGTCCATATTTTATCTGTTTTGAGGTCTCAAGTCTGTAAGGATCCATTTTGTTGCTTATTTTTAAGCCCAAAAGTGCCTTCCTAGGCTGTTTTCATATGCAGTTTAGCCATTTTGCTTAATTACTTATTTGTGCCTTATCTGCTTATTTTCTTGTCTTAAGTCTGTTCACATTTGCTTAATAGTTGTAGTTTAATATCTAGGTTAGCTTATTTTTCATTTTGCATTGCTTATTGGAGTTTAAAATAAAATAAAAAGCTTAACAGTGTTAGTAAACTAGGCTTAGTGTAATAAAACTTAAACTGTGACCTTTAACGTCTTATTTTGGTGCTTATTCGTGGTTTTAAAAAAAGTTATTTACAAAAGTTTCTTAGATTAGCTTATCTAAAAAGTTGTAAAAAAATATGTTCAAAAACAAAACTGGGAAAGGGGAAGTCTTGGGTGAGCTAGGGCTCGAACCCATGACCTCTACCATCTTAACCAAGTTTTAACACAACACCCTCTACCACTAGCACCCTTGAGATTTTTCTGTCATAGTTTGCACACTTAAATCATTTATATACGTTTTTAGCCCTTTTGCTTAAGAAGTTGTTTAAGCTTATTTAACAGCTTATTTGATAAGCTATTTTCTCACCCTTATTTTTATTTTTATTAAATTCTTCACTGTTCAATGCACTTTTCAGGATTTTTTCAGAATTTTTATAATTAGTTTAGTATTTTTAATCATTTAATTCATAAAATCGTTTTAATTCAATACTAATTAGAAAAAAGTAATAAAATCCTAATTCCTATTGTTAAAGAAAATTTTCTTTTATCATTTAGGACTTAGGAAAATTAGATTTACATAGATTTTGAATTTTAAAGAACGGGATTGAATCTCGTTCACGTTTTTTGTGTTTTTAAGCTTAAATCACTTTCGTTTTTGGTCTAGTTTTCTTTATTTTTATATTTTAGTCAATTAGGACTTATAAAAGTCAAAAAGATTTATTTTAGGACTTAATTTTGATAAATTAGGGTTTTTAGGTCACGTTTTAGGATTCCCGGTTTGCGTTTTTAGTTTAAATTTGTGTGCCTTATTTGTTTTTAGTGTAGATTGCATTAATTTTCCCGTAGAATTAGAAAACCAATCAAAATCTTTGTCATTCAAACATCAAATATCAAACCGACTCTCGACTTTCCATTGCATTCCTCGTTGGGGATAAACGACCCAAGAATCACATACTTCCCGGTTTCTACATTGAGATTTTTTGATAATTATTCCATAATATATATTTATAATTATTTATATTTATATATATTTAAAGGGATAGTTTCAAAGACTAATCAGTTTTTGGCGCCGCTGCCGGGGAGGAGTGTAAGCGATTGTCGTTTCGACGTTTGACAATTAGTGCTTTGGAGATCATTCCTTGTGAAGTTATTTTTGTTATTAAAAATATATAAATACAAAAATATTTTTTTTATTTTCTTTTTAATATATATATAAAAAAAATAAAAAAACAAGAAAAACCAAAAACATAAAAACATTGTCCATAATTATCAATAAAAATCACCATCAATATAATACTTTCAACTGAAGTATTATCATTAATAAGTTCCCGAACCAAAGATTCAAAAACTTACCTTTTGTGTCACTTGCGAGGTACGGTTCACCTTTGAAAGATAAACAAACTCTAAGAGGGGTATAAGGCGGGTTGTTCCGAGGAACTACGACCCTAAAGGAAAAAGGTTTTTAATAGCTTCGCGCTTTCCTATTCCTCCGCTCCTTTGTGCGTTTTTCTTTTAGAGAGTTACCGAGAAGCTTGTTGATTATTAGGTTTAAGTTGTCTTATCTCGTTGTCCGTTATTAAAATAAATCGTGAATCAATTGTTGAAAAAACCAAAAAAATTAGTATAAATTTTCTTTTTTATTTAATTTTAGTGCATGCGCACTCGTTCTGAAACCCGTAACCGTAACCGTCAACAACAACAAGTCCCACCGACTTTTGTTGAACCATTTGATCTCGAGGAACCAATTAATCAAAATCCTCCCGATCCTCCAGTAGTTACGATGGCCGATAATCGTACTATGGCGGAATTGCTTCAAGCACCCACCAAGGGTTACGAGGATGCAATCGTTGTTCCCGCAATCACCGTGGACAACTTTGAGCTTAAGCATGGTTTGATTAATCTTGTTCAAAATAAGCAATTTTTTGGACATGATAAAGAGGACCCGCATGCTCACATTCGACATTTTAAAAAGATCACTTCTACGATGAGGTTCCCAAACGTCCCGAGTACGTCGATTAAGCTTATGCTTTTTCCATTTTCCCTCGAGGGGGCAGCCCGGATTTGGCTTGAAAAAGAACCCCCTCGATCGATTCTAACTTGGGATGATCTTGTTTCGAAATTCATCAACCAATTTTTCCCTCCCTCCAAGACGACAAATCTTCGTAACGAAATCACGAGGTTTCAACAAAGATTTGACGAATCGTTTTATGAGGCATGGGACCGATTCAATGATCTTCTTCGGGCATGCCCACACCATGGGTTTTCGGAATTGCATCAACTCGATACATTCTACAATGCCTTGAACTCAAATGATCAAGATTCGTTGAATTCCGCCGCGGGTGGTAATTTTTTGGATAAAATGCCTCGAGAATGCCTAAGAATCATCGAGAGCAAATCCAAAGTTCGTCATTCACGAAACAAGGCAATCGTTGCCAAAGTGAGTGCGAGCTCTTCTACCCCCGGTCTTTCACCCGATGTAGCCGCTCTTACCACCGATGTGGCCGAGCTTAAAGATATGATGAAAACAATGCTTCTTGATAAACAAAAATCCCAAGCTCCCGCTACCGTAAAAGCGGTCGAGCAAAGTTGTGTAACTTGCGGTGGTGCTCATTCTTACCGAAATTGTCCCGCCACCGATGGCAACGTTTATCGTGACAATATTCAAGAATACGTGTCACAAGCCGCCGCGGTTAACTACAACCAAGGAAATACCGGTTACCGACCTCCGATGGTTGCGAATCAAATTCGACCTCCCGGTTTTCCTCCCGTTCAAAACAATCAAAACAACCAAGGAAATAATCAAACCATTACAACTAAAATCGGGGAAATAATTACAACCAAAACCAAGGGAATAATTACAACCAAGGACCAATTTATCAACCCCCAGCTTACCAAGCTTCGGCTTACCAAGCTTCGGCTCCTCAAACACAAGGTGTGTCAAAGACTGATTTTGAGAGCTACGTCAAAGCTAATGATGCGGTTATGCAAAACATGCAAAGCCAAATGTCCAATATAATGGACTTGCTCACCAAAATCGCGAATTCTAATGCCGCTTCTACTTCGGGCTCAGGTTATCTTCCTAGCAACACCGTTGCTAACCCGAAAGGTGATGTGAAATCAATCACCACCCAAAGTGGTGCTTCTTATGATGGACCTCAAGTTCCACCCCCGACTTCTTCTCTTCCTAAGGAGGTTGAAAACGAAATCGAGGTGACAAAGGATACGGTGCTTCCGAGCACCGAAGACATCCAACCTTCGGGGGTCCAAACTAATGACCAAAGTGATGAGCCCGTTGTTGCTCAAAAGACTAAACCAACATTGCCATATCCTTCAAGGGCTAACAAAGAGAAACTCCGTGAAAAAGACAATCTTTTAGCTTTGAAATTTATAGAAATTTTTAGGAATCTCCATTTCGAGCTAAGTTTCTCGGATGCTCTCTAACACATGCCTAAATTTGCGCCAATGTTTAGAAAAATTCTCAATAACAAAGACAAGATAATTGAATTAACCAAGACACTGGTGAATGAAAATTGCTCGGCGGTCATCCTCAAAAATTTTCCCGAAAAACTTAGAGACCCTGGTAGATTTCTTATACCGTGTGATTTCCCGGAGATGGATGAATGCTTGGCTTTGGCCGATCTCGGTGCAAGCATCAATCTAATGCCTCTCTCAATATGGAAAGTACTAAATCTCGAGGAATTAACCGAAACCAAAATGATACTTGAACTTGCTGACCGAACGATTTCTACTCCAACCGGCATAGCCGAGGATGTTTTCGTGAAAGTTGGAACGTTCTTCTTTCCGGCCGACTTTGTGGTCGTTGACTACGTTGCCAATCCTAGAGTTCCTTTAATTCAAGGAAGACCTTTCTTGAGGACGGCACGTGCCTTGATAGATGTTCACGGTGAACAAATGACCCTTAGACATGATGACCAATCTGTGACCTTCAAAGTTGGTGATACTAGGACGTTCTCCTATAATATCGTCGAATCGGTAAACCGAGTCGATGTTATTGATATGGCTTGTGAAGAGTATTCCCAAGAAGTTCTCGGTTTCTCCGATGTGATCGCGAGTGGCAATCCCACTCCTTATTATGACCCGATCGTTTCTACCTCTTCTCCGACCCTCACTCCTTTCGGGGATAGTGATTTTCTTTTTCTTGAGGAAGCCGACGCTTTCCTCGCTCTTGAAGATGATCTAACTTCACCGAAAGTTGATCACTCTTATTACGACTCGGAGGGGGACATTCTTATCCTTGAAGCAATTCTTAATAGTGATCCATCATCACCCCCTCCAAATCAAGAAAATTATTTGCCTGAAAATCAAAAAGAACTTAAAATTTGTGAAGCTAAAAATGATAAATCTTCAATTGATAAACCTCCCGAGGTCGAACTCAAGGACTTACCTCCTCATCTCGAGTACGTATTTTTGGAGGGTGACAACAAGTTTCCCGTCATAACTGATAAAGACTTGAGTGTCGATGAAAAAGTCGCTCTCATAAAGGTTTTGAAGTTACAAAAGCGAGCTATCGCTTGGAAACTCTCTGACATTAAGGGTATTAACCCGGAATTTTGTACTCACAAGATTCTTATGGAAGAGGACTACAAACTGGCGGTCCAACATCAAAGACGGGTGAATCCGAAAATCCACGATGTCATCAAAAAGGAGGTTGAAAAACTTCTTGACGCCGAATTAATTTACCCGATCTCGGATAGTCCGTGGGTGAGCCTGGTACATTGTGTACCAAAAAAGGGTGGCTTTACCGTTGTTGAAAATGATGAAAACGAGTTAATTCCTACTCGATTGGTTACGGGGTAGCGTGTATGCATTGACTACTATAAGTTAAATGAAGCCACCCGTAAAGACCATTTTCCACTACCATTCATGGATCAAATGCTCGAGAGATTAGCGAGAAACGAATACTATTGTTTTCTCGATGGTTTCTCGGGTTACTTTCAAATTCCCATCGACCCTCATGATCAAGAAAAGACCACATTCACGTGTCCTTATGGAATGTTCGCCTACCGTCGCATGCCTTTCGGCTTATGCAATGCACCGGGCACGTTCCAAAGGTGTATGATGGCTATCTTTCATGATATGATCGAAAAAACGATGGAAGTCTTTATGGACGACTTTTCGGTCTTTAGGAATTCATTCGGAAATTGCCTCTCTCGTGTGGACAAGATGCTCAAAAGGTGTGAAGACACCAATCTTTGTCTAAATTAGGAAAAGAGTCATTTTATGGTTAAGGAAGGCATTGTCCTTGGCCATAAGATTTCCAAAAATGGGATTGAGGTCGATAAAGCCAAAGTCGATGTGATTGCTAAGTTACCTCATCCCACTACCGTCAAGGGTGTTCGGAGTTTTCTCGGTCATGTCGGTTTCTACCGACGGTTCATTAAGGATTTTTCCAAAATTTCCCGACCGATGACTCATCTTCTTGAGAAAAATACTCCGTTCATCTTCTCCGATGAATGTATTCAAGCTTTTGAAACGTTAAAGAAAAAACTTACCGAAGCTCCAATATTGATTGCCCCCTATTGGGACTTGCCCATTGAGCTTATGTGTGATGCAAGCGACTTTGCCATAGGTGTGGTCCTAGGGAAACGTCATGAAAAACACTTTAGGCCTATACACTATGCTAGCAAAACAATGAGCGAGGCAGAATCGCATTACACCACGACGGAGAAAGAAATGTTAGCCGTGGTGTATGGCTTCGAAAAATTCCAGTCTTACCTCATCTTGAACAAAAGCATTGTGTATACGGATCACTCTGCCCTTAAATATCTCTTTGCTAAAAAAGATTCTAAGGCGAGATTGCTCCGGTGGGTTCTCCTCCTTCAAGAGTTCAAATCAAAGTTAATTGGAAACAAAAGAGCGAGAATTCTCAGGCCGATCATCTTCCGATTAGAAAATCCTTATGATAATATACTCGACCCAAAGGAGATAAATGAAACGTTTCCTCTCGAGAACCTTAATATGGTGACTTTTCGTGGTGACTCAAGTACCCCGTGGTTTACCGATTTTGCAAATTACCACGCGGAGAATTTCATTGTTAAGGGATGTTCGTACAACAAAAGACATGTTTTTCATGGAGTTAAACCACTACTTTTGGGGACGACCCTATTTGTTCAAAATATGTGATGGGATCAAGTGATCGGCGGTGTGTGCGGGCTAGACGCTATTGATATCCTCACAGCTTGCCATAGTGGACCCATTGGGGACATTTACGGTGCCAACTACACCGCCAAGAAAGTTTTTGACTCAGGATTTTATTGGCCCACAATTTACCGAGATGCCCATGACTTGGTCACCCGATGTGACACTTGTCAACGTCAAGGAAAAATTTCGCAACGTGATGAAATGCCACAAAATTCCATCCAAGTTTGTGAAATCTTTGACGTGTGGGGCATCGATTTCATGGGGTCGTTCCCGTCTTCACGAGGGAACAAGTACATACTCATGGCGGTCGATTACTTGTCAAAATGGGTTGAAGCGAAAGCGCTCCCACCAATGTGTCGCCCACGTTGGGTGCAAATGTTTAAAATCTCTCTTCGGGGGCTGGGGCGTGGGGGGGCGGGGGGTTGGGGGCGGGGCGCGGGGCCGTGGGGGGGCCGATTCGGTACCCCTCGTGCTATCATTAGTGATCGCGGCACCCATTTTTGCAATGACCAGTTTGCAAAGGTCATGCTTAAATACGGAGTTACTCACCGTCTCTCCACCGCGTATCACCCACAAACAAGTGGGCAAGTTGAGGTATCCAATCGTGGCTTGAAATGAATTCTTGAAAGGACCGTAGGCGAGAACCGTGCCTCTTGGTCGGATAAATTAGATGACGCACTATGGGCCTTCCGTACCGCTTACAAAACACCCATCGGGTGCACCCCATACAAGCTCGTGTACGGAAAGGCATGTCATCTACCGATCGAGCTCGAGCACAAAGCCTATTGGGCCTTGAAGCATGCAAACTTTGACCTTTCGACCGCGGGCGATCACCGAAAAGTTCAACTCAATGAATTAAATGAACTTCGTGATCAAGCCTATGAGAACTCTTTGATCTATAAAGAGAAAACAAAGAGGATCCATGACTCCAAGATCAAAAACCGCGTTTTCAACGTCGGTGATCAAGTCCTCCTCTTTAACTCTCGATTGAAGATTTTCTCGGGCAAGTTAAAATCCCGTTGGTCTGGACCGTTCACCATTGCCCAAGTGTACCCTTATGGCACCGTCGAGTTATCTCAAAACTCTGGGCCAAACTTCAAGGTGAACGGTCATAGACTTAAGCACTACTTTGGAGGGGACGTACCACAAATGGTTGTCTCGGATCTCCAAACCTTCCCCAAGGACTAATGAATTCGGGGATTGGGTCAAGCTTAGTGACCCTAAACAAGCGCTTCGTGGGAGGCAACCCATGCTTATCCGTAGTAATATTATGTAGTAATGAATAAGTGTTTTTTGTTGTGAAGAGGTGTGCCTCTTTCCTTTCTCGTGCTTGTGTTTTTGTGATGATTGTCCAGGATTGTCTCGGATTTTTAAAGCCTCTCGTGCTTGCGGTTTTGTCCTTCGATCACTCGAGCTTCAAATCCTCAGCTTCATTTGGGAAATCCAATATCCTAATCTAATCGACTAACGTTTATCTTTAAGCATACTTAATAAAAGGACTTAGGATTTAGTAGAAGTCCCTTCTTAAACATTGAGGACAATGTTTAATTCTAGTATGGGGGGATCTATCGATTTGATTGTGTCTGCAGTCGTTGTTTTCACGTAATCCCGTTTTTACCACCAAAATACCAAAAAATGAAAAAATTTAAAAATTTTCAAAAATAAAATAAGTGTTTTGTCACAATTTTGACTTTCCTGTTGGGTAGAATAAGAATAAATTTTGACTCGATCAAGCGTGTTGAGCTCTAGCTTGTTCCTTAACTTTCAGACTAAGCGTTCACAGAAATTCGCGAAGAACTAGAAATGATAGAGTTAAGTATGAGTGAGATGCTAAACAAGGATTATTTGGAAATCTTAAGAGCTCATGTATGTAATTTATGGCTTTTTCTTCCATAGCTCCTAACCGGACTAATAATACGTGCTATTTTTGGAATTGTTAAACTTATTTAATAATTTTTGAGGATGTAGGCGATTTGTATTTATTTAGTCTTAGTTCAAATTTATACTTAAATTTTCCAAAAAGAAGTCTTCTCTATATTGTGAAATAAATTATAAAATGAAAAAAAATGAAAAATATGATGAAAAATGGAAAAAAGAATGATAAGTAATAATTATAAACTGTGGGCTGATAAAAGTTTGATGCATCTTGCCGGCTCACAACCGATGTTACAGCCTTCTAAAGAAAGCCCATAGTAAGAATAATAATCCGAGACTGATAAAAGTTGTTGATTTGCGGCTCACAATCCGATGTTGCAGACTTCTATAAGGTCGTGGGTTACAATTGCATCATGATTATGTTTTTAAGATTAAGTGGGAAATAATAAAAAAAATTGTAAGATCCTTGTTTTTGTTAAATTTAATTATGCTTTTGAAACGTTGACTATTTCATTTTAAGTTTTTAAATAAGTATGTATATACGGGAAACTAAGTGTTTTGAAACAAAAGGTCCGTGAGTTTCCTGATACTAGGGTCTTGTACATGGTGTCAAAAAGTCTGGTTCACTAGCCGCATGGTTGGGATTATTGCCGAGACGAAAGTCGCTACATGGGATGATCTCGCCTTCAAACTCATTATTCTCGGGTGGAACGTGAAGCATAGAAATTTTGCAAAACGTTGATCCATGGTTGAAATTCAAAATGGCACATTCACCTAAGATATAATAATTGTCAGGAGTGAAAAGTTCACAAGTTACAAATATGAGTAGTGTTAGCATTTTAACTGATATTTAACGATGATTTCGTTTTAAGCATGGTTTGGACGAGTGAAAAGTTGGGGACGATGAATTTATCCTTCTTGAGCATTTTAGGATTGAAATGCATCTTGTTCTATGATCCCCAACGGTTATAAAAATAACGAAAGTCAAATATGTTAGTTAGTTGCTTAAAAAAATATGTGTAGGAATAAGTGTATATCTTTAAAAATGGTCAAAACGGGGTTTTTCTAAACTCTTGATTATTTAATTCCCCTCGATGAACGCTTAGCTACTTTTCAAGGTAATTAGTCGATGGGGATTGAGATTCTTAGTTTTCTTAAGTGCTTACTTATAGCATTGCGTGAGGACACGGCAATATCTTAGTATGGGGGATTTTGGTATGTGCTTAATTACACATACCATTTTCCATTAAAACCGGACTTAAATGACAAAAAACGTACCAAAAATACATTGTATTTATATGTTTTGCATTTGTATTGTGCAGGTAACAGATATCTAAGAAAGGACAAAATCGAAGCGAAAACAACAAAACCGAGCACGAGAACTGAAAAAGCGTAAAAGAAAAGACAAATCAAAGCCAAAAGTTAAAAAGTCAAAGTCAACCAAAGTCAACCCCCACAAAATCAAAGTTAAAGGCAGAACCGATATCGAAGAAATGTTAAATGGGCCAACCCATACCCATCTAATCGGCCGAGTCAGCCCATTTATACATTTCATATTGAAGACTTAAAGACTTATAAAAAGCCCAAGTTCTTTTTATTATAGCCGGCCCAACAAACAAGCCTAAGCCCATAACCCCTTATAACACCCGTTAACCCCAAACCCTTTTAAAGTTTAACTTTGTTAGTCCTTAAAAGGACTAACAGTGCAAACCTTTATCAAACAAAAAGGACCAAAGATGCACACATCAAGGACTATGATTGCAATATTAACATATAAACTCAGGGACCAAACTTGCCATTTCCCTAGCTTTTAAAAATTGCGCCACTACTGTACATCTTCCTCACACCAGACAAAACACTATTCCTTTTTCTTTTCCCCTTTGTCGACCAACTCCTCTACATACCACACACCTTATCCCACTACACAAACCAATAAATGACACCTTGGCAAGCTTATTCGGCAAAGAATAAAGACAAAAATGAAGTGCTAAGATCAAGAGACTTGGGGACTACTCATTTTGGACGGCTATGATTTGTTTTTGGGGCTCACTCACACACAAGCACATCTTCAGATTCTCCTCACAACGAAACAAAGACCTAGAACCTTCTTATGCTTGTGTATAAATATAGACTAAAAAATTTTGAAAAACAAAAAACCCAAAAATTTACAATTAAACACCACACACCAACACACCATTAATAAAAAAAAAAGTCATTTGTAAGCCTTTGGGGAGTTATGAAGTTTTTTTACCTAGTTTTTAGTTTTCAAGTCATTTTTAATTATTGACTTTCAATTTCCAAGTATTGTAACCTGTTTTAATCTTAATGAAAATTTGAAGTTTTTAAGTTAAGTTTTGAATCACTGTTTTTCTTATTGTTTCAAGCCTTTTAAAAGCAGTTTTAAGTTCTTAAGCAAGCATATTATAAACCTGTTTAAATTTAACTATAAAGTACTTAAGGAAAATTTACCCAAAAGAAATCACACAAAAAACATCACAACTTATTTGGATGATAAGCCGGATTTGGATGGGCTTATGGACACCACCAACTTATCTTTGATAAGCTGGAGCTTGTAGATAAGCTTTTAAAAGCTTGGTTTGCCCTGTTTGAGCAAGGGCCTTTGTAAGTCTCTTATTTTTAGCTTAGTATTGTAGCATTGCTTATTTTCTGCTTATTATTACTTATATCTGCTTTATTACTTTATTTTTTTTTTTTTTTAAAAAAAAAATTTTTTTAATAAATAATTAAAAAATTTTTAAAAATTTTTTTTTTTTTTTTTTAAAAATTTTTTATTTTTTTTTTTACAAATAAATTTTTTTTTAAAATGCTTATTATGGATGTTTAGTGCTTATATTACCTAGCTTATAGTTTAAAATTCATTAGTGCAAGTTTTGAGTTAAAACTGTTAGTTATAAGTTAAAACTGTTTGATTAGTCTAGCTTATTTAAGTGCTTATTTGTGTTTGGTATGTGCTTAATAGTGCTTAATGATACCTTTTGATCATCTGTCTTTAATAAACCTTGCTTAAATTTTAGTTAATCAGCCTAAAAATTGGATTTAAGAACTTAAAGGGGTGTTTGGTTTAACCATGTTCATGGGTCAAAATGGGTCAAAACCTGTTTTGTGCACTTGAGTTAATTTAGACTAGATAAAAGTAGTGGTAAAAATCAGCTAGTTTAAGTTTTTAAGTATTAAATCTCATTTTTAAGGTTTTAGGAGAAAAGTGTTTGAATCTATGACTTTTGTTCTTTTGATAGTAGCTTATTTAGTTAGCTTTTGATAAATTGTTGTTGAGTGTTATGAACATGCTTGTTTTATAGTCTTAATGCAGTAGAATAGAAAAGTTTTAAGTTTGCAAGAGTCTAGTAAAAGTTTCACCAATTTTGTCAAGTTTTTAACTAAGTGTTGAAATATGAACAAACTGCTTTTTCAAATTGCTTTTCTGGCTTATCCTAAATTTCAAACTACTTTTTGAAAGTTGATATGAGTTCTTTAAATTTTAAATTTAATCTGTTTTGAGGTTGTATGTCCATAAGGATCCATTTGTTAGCTTATTTTTAAGCTTAAAAAGAGGGTTTTGCAAAAGTTTAAGAAAATTTTCAAAGTGTTGAATCTGTGTGAAACAGCCATTTCCACAAGCTTTTTCAGGGCTTAATTGATTTTCAAACCCTTTTTTGAGTGTTGTTCTAGACAGCTTATAGCATAAGCTTTTCAGAGGTATATGCCTCATCTCCATAAGGATCCACTTGAGGGCTTAAAAATAAGCCCAAAAGTGCCCTTGTGGCTGTTTTGCTTAACCTTTTTTGTCAAAGTTGCTTAATTGCTTATTTATGCTTTTCTGCTTATTTTCTATGCTTATTTTAGGTTTAGTCTTGCTTAATAGGTTAGTTTAAGTCCCTTTTAGCTTAATTACTTTAGTTTAGAGCTTATTTGAGCTTATTTGCCTTTAGCTTAAAAAAATTTAAATTTTATAGCTTTTTAGTGAATCTGTCTTTCTAAGCTTATCTTAGTTGCTTATTTTTGTTCAAAAATGCTTATTAGGTGTAGTTAAGTAATTGTCTTAGCTTATTTCTCTTTTTGGATTGCTTATTAGTGCTTAAATAGCCAAACAGTTAGCATTTAAGTCACTTAGTGTAGTATAGCTTATTCTGTCCCTTTAACAGCTTATTTTTTGTTTATAAAAAAAGTGGTTTTGTAAAAGTTGCTTATTTTTAAGTCCTCTAAAAAGTTGTAAAAAAATGGCATTTAAAAAACATTTGGGAATTGAGGGAAGTCCCAGGTGAGCAAGACTCAAACCCGGGACCTCAACCCCCCTCAATCAAACGTTTTACACACACACCTCTACTACACAAACGCCTTTGGGTCTTTTCCGTTTAATTTTGCACACTTAATTCTTTTATTACCTTTTGGCCCATTTAGTTAAAAGCCTTTTTTAGCTTTTTCACAGCTTATTTCGATAAGCTATTTCTCCCAGCTTATTTTTATTAGGTCTAGCATAGTTCAAGCCACTTTTTAGAATTTTTTCAGATTTTTTATAATTCGTTTAGTATTTTTAATATTTAATTTAGTTTAAAATCGTTTTTAATTCATAATAAAAAATATAAAAGTCAAAAAAATATAATTCTTTTTTTAGAAAATTATCTTTTATCAAATAGGACTTAGGAAAATTAGATTTGCTTTTGTAGGGTTAAAATTATAGATTTTAGTTTTTTAAAGAACGGGATTGAATCCCGTTCACGTTTTTCGTGTTTTTAAGCTTAAATCGCTTTCGTTTTTGTTCTAGTGTTATTTGTTCCTTACATTTTAGGTCACTTAGACGTATAAAAGTCAAAAGATCATTTTAGATTAAAATTGGATAAACTTAGGGTTATAGGTCCGTTTTGGATTCCCGTTGCGTTTTTGGTTTAAATTAGTGTTTTTTTTTTTTTTTATTTCTGCCTTACATTGTTTTTAAGTGTTTTCATTAATTTTCCCATAGTTTTAGAAAACCAATCAAAATCTTGTTCTATTCAAGCATCGATTATCAAAACGAGTCTCGACTTTCAATTGCATTCCTCGTTGGGGATAAAGACCCGGGAATCATACTTCCGGATTTTCAACATTGAGATTTTTGATAATTATCCTTATTATATATTTATAATTATTTATATTTAAAAGGGGTAGTTTCAAATCTATCAGACTTCCTATTTATACTAAAAGTCTTCAAGCTCTTCATGTGTTTTCTGTGTGAGGAAGTGAGCAGTTTGTGTTTCTTGTGTAAGTAGAATCCCAAAGCTCATCTTAGCCATTTATTTTGTGTGTCCTCCAAGTAAAATGATCAAAACCCTTCATCCTTTGTCTTCTTCTTATGTCGAATGGGGTTTTCTTGGATTGCCAAGGTGGCAAATGGAGTTTAGTGAGGTGGGGTGAGGTTTGAGAGTGATGTTTTGGCTGGTGGTGCAAGAAACGAGGTGGAAATTGACAGGGGAGAGTGAACAGGGTCAATGGCGGGAAATTTGAGTTATAAGGGTGCAGGGTGAAAGGTTTGTGGGATTGACAGGTTAGGCCCCTCAATGTGTGTTGATTTATTTCATGTATCGTCCTTGTGGTGTAATAAGAATTTGTAGGTTTAACAGTTTTGGCCCCTCATTTTGTAGTTTGTATTTGCATAGTTAATCCCTAAAGGACTAACAATGTTAGGGTTAAGGGACTGACGAGAGTTAAGTTTGGATTGGGCCTATACATGTATTGTTTGGGCCGGTTAAGTATAAAAGGGATTTGGGCCTTTAATGCATATAAGGCTTATAAGGTCTTCATGTAATACTTTAATGGGCTGACCCAGCCCATAAGATGGGTACGGGTGGGTCCATTAAGTATTTCTTCTGTTTCGGCTTTGACTTTGACTTGACTTTTCGGTGTTGACTTTTTGGTTGACTTTGACTTTTTGACTTTGGCTTTTTCCGCTCTTTCCGTTCCGTGCTCGGTTTTGTCCGTTTTGGCTTGATTTTTCGTCCTTTTGTCGGATATCTGTTTCCTGCATAATATAAGTAAAAACATACAAATACAATATAATTTTGGTACGTTTTTGGTCATTTAAGTCCGGTTTTAAAGGTCAAAGATATGTGTATTTAGCACATACCAGTAGACCTAACATAAATGAATTGATGGCTATTTGTATAAACTTGTCAAACAGGGTTCTTACCTTGGAACAATCAAAGACTGCTCAAGATTTGGTGATCATAAAGCTGAAAAGGAAGGTCGGAATATTAGAAAAGAAGCTAAGGGCAAGAACTCCAGGGATGAAAACTCTTCAAGAATTGGTACCTTCCAAGAGAAAAGAGTTTAGATGAGGTAGTTTTTATCCAAAAGGGGGAAAGTGACAGACAAGCCATTTTGATGTTAGTGACTTTGCTGAGCTTGATGTGGATAATGCAATGGAGAATGTTGAAGGTGATGCTGAAACTCAAGGGAGGAATAGTGCTGAACAAATTACTACTAGGGATACAGTTAATACTGCTACTATTGATGTTAGTGCTGATGGACCTTCAAATGTTAGTATTGCCGATCCTTCTACAAGTACTACTAGGGATGTTTTTGAGGATGTGATGATGACTATTGTTGATACACTTGTGGCTATTAGGAGCACAAGACCAAGAACAACCTCAGTGATTATTCATGATGTTGAAGAAGAACCAAAAAGGTCAACTCCAGCACCAACAGCACAACCTTCATCCAAAGATAAGGGCAAAGCACTTATGGTGAAGCCCAAAAAGCCTTCAAAAAACCTAAGAAAGGTTTAGATTCAGATGGATGAAGAGTTGGCTATAAGATTAAATGAAGAAGAAAAGGCTGAGCTGGAAAGAATGCAAAGAGAAAGAGCTGCACAAGAAGAAGCATCTAATGCCACTTTGATTGCAGAATTTGATAATGTTCAAGCAAGAATGGAGGCAAATGCTCTGTTAGCTGCAAGACTTCAAGAAAAAGAAAAAGAGCAATTTTCTATTAATGAGCAAGCTAGATTTTTAGTGGAGACAATTGCAGAAAGAAAATTGTTGCACAAAGGGCTAAACAAATCAGAAATAAACCACCTACCAAAACGTTTACTTACAATCAACTGAAGAATAAGAGTTTGGAAGAAATTCAGAAGCTGTATGAAAGGGAGCAGAAGTAGATTAAGGATTTATTCTATGAATTTTGAGAAGGTGGAAGAAAGCAAGCAGCAGTAAGAAGAGATCAAGATCAGAACCTGATGAAGAGAGTGTTAAAAGACAAAAGATTAGAGAAACTTCAGGTTTAGGTGAAGAACAATTAGCAAAAAGGAAAAAGAATTATCGGAAGAAGAACTACAGAAATTATTAGTGGTAGTTCCAGTGGAAGAAGTATATGTTGAAGCCTAAAGTCAAATATTCCATTCATAGATGGAGGTTTTACCTCTGAAGAACAAGAAGTATTGGAGACATTATCAGAGTGGAAACCATCAGATGCTTATGCAGTTTTTTTGCCTGATTATGTTGAAGAAATTTGATAGAGATGACCTGGTTAAGCTTTAGGATTTGGTTAAGAAGAGGTTCAGTACAACAGAGCCTACATATGATAAAAAGAAGGAATTGTGAGTTGAACTGAAGAGATTGTTAACCAGATAATGATGATATTTTATGAAAGCTTTAAAGATATATGCATGATCCTTTGGTATGGAGGCTTTATGATACATGTGGTGTTCACCATGTATCTTCAGTATGGGACTGATATTTCATGTTGGTTGAGAAAGAATATCCTTTAACCAGAGGAACACTTAGATTAATGATGGTGGCTAGACTATTAGTAGAAGCATATAGTGAGATGTCTAGAGAACTTTTAAGAAAGATCTTCTATCAAGCAAACAGACCAAGGCAGTAAGGTGTTTGGATACATCCTCCTAGTGCTCAAGATGCTGATAATGAAGAAACTTGATGATTAACAAGATGAATATCAAGTTTAGGGGACATTCAGGAAGAATCCAATAAACAAGTACGAAACGAAAATCAGAAGATAAACTCCATATGCAATCCTAAGGTCTCTCTAGCCACTTTTAGCTTCAAAACCCTCAACATGCTTACCTGAAAATGATGCTTAAAAATGTCAACACAATGGTTGGTGAGAGTCATAGGTTTACGACACACAATTCAGGCTTTAAATAAATTACTGTGATTAAAAAAAACAGAACATGGCAGGACTGTTAAGCTAACTATTATACAGGCTAACATGTATTCAACCAAAACAACCATAACTAGGATGGAACGTGTCTCACGATCCAAATCACAAAGCCATGGGTAGAATCATCACTCGAAGCCAAAGTCCATAACATTGGGTAGGAACGTTACCCCCGATCCAAACCATAACATTGGGTAGAAACGTTACCTCCGATCAAAACCATAACATTGGGTAGGAATGTTACCCCCGATCCAAACCATAACATTGGGTAGGAATGTTACCCACGATCCAAACCATAACATTGGGTAGGAACGTTACCCCTGATCCAAACCATAACATTGGGTAGGAACGTTACCCACGATCTAAACCATAACATTGGGTTGGAACGTTACCCCAGATCCAAACCATAACATTGGGTAGGAACGTTACCCACGATCCAAACCATAACATTTAGCACATAACATATAATAGCTTCATAAAAGTCCATGCGTCATTTAAACCAAATAATCACAGCAATTAAAACATTTCAAAACATACTTTGCATCATTTCCATCCCAAGAAAACATAGTAAAATAGGACTATGAAACTCACCTGATGCTCAGCTACTTGACAAAATCTTGCACACAATCTAAACACAACAAAAACACAAGTTACACTCGGTTAGGCTAAATGCCCAAGCCAATGTAACAATCATATGATGGACTTCTAAACCTTACACTAAGTATATAATCCTTTATATACATCTCCCAAATCATTTTCATACCCTATATAACCTTAACCATTAACTTCCAACTTTTTAGTTTTCGGCAGAAATTTATAGTCACTTTATGACTATAAATAAAATACTAAAACACCTAATTGATGGTTCTCCTTACATCCCATATATTTCTAATGAGTTGTGAGCTACTGTGATTTTTTAGAAAAAAACTAATACTAAGTGGAACTATTTTATAAAAATTTATCATTACAAAGTACTCAGATTCGGATCTGAACGCACACAAAAAAGTTTGACGTCCTTAAAAATACTTAGAAAATGTTTTAGTGTTAGCCCTTTGAACTGGAGTTACTAGACACCTAAAATATGACCTCTGATTTTTGGCTAACCTAATTTGAATTTTAAGTAGGGGTTTTACTCCCCGAAATCAGACCCAAATTTGACCCGAATTTACTGTTTTGATAACTTTTCTTACGAAAATCATTTGACTAACTTTCTGACTTCAAAATCTTTCGGGGCTGGACTTTTTGGAAACTAGACTTTCTGAACTTAATTTTAGGCTCAAAAAAATTGATGATTTCTATTTTTATGACCAAGTTATGATTTGTACAAGATGACCTTTTAAAACTGCCAGCTTTTAAATTCTGAATTTACAAACCCTAAAACCCTAATTACACATGCTTAACACCACCAATCATCCCAAAAAGAATTTTTAAAGATCAAAATCCTAATTTTACAGATCTTATATAAACCCTAGTTCATCTTTAAAATTGTTACAAAAATAATTAAAGAGAATTAAAATAGTTAGGGTTTATTAACATACCTTAAACATTGATCTTGATACACAAGATCACCAACTTGATTCTTGATAAAAAAAAAAATTTCTTTTCACTTGAGTCGACCGGCCAAAAACCAAGGGAGGGGAGAAAGAGTTTTGTATTTATAGTGTTTGTAAAAGAGTTAGGGATAATGACTAATTATAGTTTGATTTGGAATAAAATTGGTTTCCTTTTTTCCCCATCTCCCCCATCCGGCCGAACAAACACCCCTAATATATATATATATATATATATTAATTTATTATTATTATTAATTACACATTCAACCCTTAATCTTGAAATTTTTATAAAAACCCTTTATTATACCTTTTAAACCTTTTAAATTAAACTAAATTAAATGACTATAAATAAATTTTCATTTCTTAATTTATTTTACTTAATCATAAAACTAAGCTCTAATTATTTTAGTTTTACCTAAACTAAACATTTAATTTTTACTAGCTACTAACACTTAAAGATATAAATACGTATACATATACATATAAATACGTACACACATAGAATTATACCATCATTTTCATTGTCACTAAAATGCAAACAAAATGAAATGCCCATAACAACCATAAATTCCATCACAATGAGACGATCACGCTCACGGATTGATAAACAAACTCACATAAGATCACATAAACACATAACTATTATAGCACATAATGATGATCAAGTTAATACTAACGGTTTGACTAACCTGCTCAAGGCATAGTTGTCACAACAATCTACTTAATATACACAACTACAATACACACCTTCACAATATACACAAAAGATTTACAAGATATGATACAATTGCAACAAGGTTGCAAGGACACACTCTAAGCTATAATACTTCTTCACTTGGTGGTAGGAAGTATTCTTCTCTTGCACTTGAGGAACAAAGCTTGGATCACTCAGAAACAAAGCTTTATGATTAAATGATCAAAGGAAAGAAAGGAGCGTATAAACTGATTTAGAACAGAAGAAAGTGTGTGCAAAAGGTAAGAAAATCAGTGGGGAATAGTCCAGTATTTATAGGCAAACTGGTCTGACAATTTGTCTAGGCTGTCCCCTTAAATAGGGTGCCGGCCCCCTTAATAATTAAAGGGACTGCCCTTATAATTAAAGGGGCCGCCCAGCCTTAGACGCTCCCTTTTTTGTCTTTTCTGGAGGAGGTGTTTTCTGGAACATTTCTAGCCGTTTTTAGGTAGAAATTTTGAATTCAAAATATTTATTTGAATAAAACATTTCTTTTAAATCTAAAAATGTTTTGTAAAAGATATAAAAATATTTGTGGCATTCTTATAAAAAATGTAAGGTTGAATAAAAATTTCTTTGATTATGAAAAGCATTAAGCATATGTTTATTCATACCTTTAAGTGATTAAATTTCCAAAATAAAAATTACTACTAATTACTTGTTTGTGTTTAATTTTACATTTGATGTTTTTACATTTTGTGATTATCAAAACATAGAGAGGTCAAAAAATATTAATAACGTTTTTAGGCATTATTTCTATCAACAGGTTAATACAAAGGGCATTACCAAAAACACATAGTGTCCTTCGTGTGTTCTGAAATCAGTCTTGTAGACATCCTTCTCCCTCTTCTCTTGTCATGAACAAATTTCATAGTCAACCCTTTGAAATTATAGACAATATCCCCCATGTTTCCAACCTCTAAATTCCCAACACCATGTGACATCCTCCCAATTGTGAAAGCATTACATCTGTTTCCAAATTAACCCCTTGAATTAAGCACTGAAATTTCTAACAATTATAGGAACTAGTCATGTTATGACCATTTGCCACACTAACTAACAATGGCACAGTTTTCTTAATATAACATCCCAATGCCTTAGCGGTGTTAAAGAAATTATGTGTACTCCCTGAGTTAATCAAAATGTGCAACAATTTCTTCCCCACATACCCTTTACCAGCATAGTTTGGTAAGTATTGGTGTTAGTCAGGGAAATTTGAGGTAGTTGTTCCACAAAAGTATCTGAATCACCATTATCTACTACTTCTTTATATGGTTCAATTTCTTCTTCTTCCTCATCTGTGACTAAAACTTCCAAGAGATAAATCTAACCACTACACTTATGACCAGGCCCAAATTTTTTATCACAGTAAAAACATAAGCCTTTCTTTTTTTTGGATAAAAGGTTTTCCCGGTAAATATATTACTCTAAAAAAGCGATTCATTACAAAGGATGTGGGTGAGTCCCATATCTCAGCCCGTTACATAGGCAAAAAAGCGAACATAACAAGCACAACTACTCCATAGGAGGATACTACTAAGACTAGATTACAATTGACTCAACATAAGCCTTTCATTCTCTTTACCTCTATTTATTTCTGAGTCAATCTTTTTCTAAAACTGTTATTAACAGACCTTTTAAGACTATTACTAGTTGAAGCAATATTAGAATTAGGTAAAGGTAAAGCCAAAACAGGTGAGTTTATTGTGAAATAATTATTTCTTGGCGTAAAAGGAGTGTTTGGCTTATTAACAGTCACTACACTAACAATGGAATCCAATCTTAAAGCCTCAATTCAATTGTTATCTTGGACATATTAGTATTCACTGAATCCAATCTTGAAACTATAGACTCATTTGTACCTTTAACTATCTCAACAATGGCTTCTTTCATTGAATCATCCATGCCTCTAGTTGAAACCTTTTTCTTGATTGAAAATCAGACAAGAACTGAGTAATATTGGGTTTGAGAAAAAAATTTGGGTGAATTTTGGTTGTTCTTACTATATTTATGATCGAATAGAATTTGTAACAGAATCTTGATGATGAATCTGGTCCAGAATAGTGCTATTGATACCAATTGATATCTATATTACGAATCACTTAAGAAACAAAATATAGTTAACCAAATAGTTAGGCAAATTGGAAGAGAAAGAACAATTCACGAAAGGAACTTGATATCAAAACTTTCCCGTCAAAAGGGAAAGTTTGACTTTTGTTGACTTTGGCTATTTTTGTATTTCCCGCTTTGGCTAGTATCACTCCCCAAGCATGTTGCAAAAATGACCTGCATGATCGCCTACATGTGGGAATGTACGTTGATCCTTTTGTTTGAACTCAATATCTAACAACTTTCCATTGTTCTTTTTTATTGCGTCCCTTAACGCTTTGTTTTTGGTTTTCCTTATACCATTCTTACGGCTTTGCGTTTTTGGTTTTTCCTTAATACCCATTCCTTACGTTGCTGACACCTACAATCCAAGTGATGACGACAGTACAAGATACAAGTAATGAAATTTAAATTGATTAAATTCCAAAAATTACTTAAAAATACAACAAAAATTTCTTACTCTCCACCAGGACTATGTAGTCCGTCTGGTGATCTCATGACGGATCACCACCTGCATCCCCGTCAATGCAATGCGGTGCATAAATGCCAACTCTGGTTAAAATTACAAGTATATAAACAACAATTTTCCATTTTTAATTCATTAGTCAAAAAAGAAAGTCATAGAATTATTGGTCAAAATGAAAGTCATAGAACCATTTTTTTTGTTGTTTAGCGATTTATGGCGATGTCATGCGTCATCATCAAAAGTGGCTGTCGCTGGTTCTGTTTATCGTTATAGTATTGGCTTTCGTAAGGCGAAACGTGATGAAAAAGGGTATCAAGCAATGAATGATGATGAAGATATTTTGGTA
This sequence comes from Tanacetum coccineum, assembly GCA_026074375.1. Lineage (NCBI taxonomy): Eukaryota > Viridiplantae > Streptophyta > Magnoliopsida > Asterales > Asteraceae > Tanacetum > Tanacetum coccineum. The sequence continues at coordinate 32,271 of BQNB010070900.1, forward strand.
GAACTAAGCGGAGTTTCTTCATATATTTTCTGTTGGTTATTAGAGGATAAATAGGCCCGGCCCGGTTTGTGGGCTCAGGGTCCATTAGGGTTTCATTGTGTTATGTACTCTATAAATATCATATGAATAAAACATATCTCCTACGGGGTTTCATTGTCTAACATGGTATCAGAGCATGTCTGATCCTCAGACCAAGGTGGCTATGTTGAGCCGCCTCCCTTGCACCACCCCGTCAAGCCCTAACCCTAAATGTTCCGCCCTTATTGTTTTTCCTTATCGTCATCCACCACAAAATCATCACAAAAAAAGTCAAATCATACTACCCTATTTATTCTTACTTTGCATACTGTTTTGGTTTTTCAATTAATCACTAGCAACTTTTGTCAACGTGCATGTCCATGTAACTCTTTCACAAGTCTATTGCATACCTACTGCAAAGATGTTTGCTATATATATGAAGAAAACAAAGACGTAGATGATTTTCTTTACATGACTTACATAGTGGGAGAAGACGTGTGGATTGCTTTGAAGTGGATTTTTAGGGATCGAATCTATCTTTAGTTTTATGTTAAAAAAATGTTATAGTGGTTTTTAATGTCGAATCTAGGGTATTAATTCCCGAGACGACTTTTGTTAGTGTCGAATCTAGGGTTCTTATTCCCGAGACGACTTTTGTTGGTGTCGAATCTA